>JASSUY010033205.1:0-45749 GCA_032466535.1 Forpus xanthops
ACATAGCCTTGGGTGGCATGGTTTAGTGGGAGGTGTCCCTGCCCATGGGAGGGGGGTTGGAACTAGATGATCTTAAGATCTTTTCTAACCGTAACTGTTCTATGATTCTAAAAAGGTTTTCTTTGTTTCAATGGAACTGGCACTTTGTCCATGTCCTTATATATTAAATGATATTTAATTTAGCCTGTGCTATAAGATGGCAATACTGCCTGGTTTTTTTCTGCTAAGGAGATAAACTCATGGCTTGGGAAATCTTATCTCAAGTTTTGATTCTCTTTCATACAGAAATACTCTGAAAGCATATTGTTTTGGCATTTTAATGAAATAAGTGTGTAAGTATTAATTAAAAAGTTAATATCAATTCTTTGTCTTTGGCCATGTCTATGCTGACATTCCTTTGATATTTGTTTCTTGTTCAGTTGGTTGCTTAGGTGTTTTCCTCACCTTGTGGGGAGATTCCTCATTGCTCATGGATTTCACCTTGAATTTGCTATTGCCTATGTGTTCTTCCTTTTGTCTTCTTTATTCTGCTTGCCTAATCTTGTCTTTTTTTTTTCCCTGTTGTCCTCTCTCCTCAATTGTACTGTTAGGCTTGGCTGCAGTGGCGAGAGCTGTATTTATACTACCAGAATAATAAGCGGAAGGAGACTATGGCAGTAACTCACTGTCAGCACTGGAAGTTGAAGAGGTGCATGGAAGTGTGGCTGGGATACGTAAACCTTCACAAAACAAAAAAACTTCAGACTGGTGAGTGAAAATGATGAGTTAGGACTGAGCAGGGTTCAGCCCCTTTGCTGAAGGCAAAGTGATGTTTTTTTCTGTTCTACAAGATGCTGCAGTGTTTCTGCTTACTCAACAGATGGTGAGATGCAACTTGGACTGTACACTGCTAAGGCTAGCTAAGATTATATACTGAATTGTTGAGGAGATAACTTGCTTTCTATGTGATTTAAAAGAAAATGCTTTAAATTTCCCTTGATGAAAACTTGCACATTGCATATCATATTCTAACTGAGATATCTCTGGGAAGGATGTATTCAGGACTGTTATTTGTGAAGCTGTGTGGATTTTTTTGATAATCAGACAAATCACAACTTACATAGGATGATGAAGATTATTACACCAATTCTGTTGCTTCTTCCCTTGAAGTCACTGGAATAAGTTCAGACATTTATGTGAATTGCCTTTTGATTGGTGGTAGTGGAAAAGAGTCCAGCTTGGTTATCTGGGAATTAGTAATAGAAGTATGCTGAAATGTAATCAAGTTTGTGTACGTTGAACAAGTGATGCTGTGTCTTAACTTCTCCTTCTTCAGTGAGTACAGTATGTTACTGGTTTAAAACTGCTTTTATGATTAATAGGAAGAATATAGTCTGTAGCTGAGTCTTACTATGAATTCTTACCACATTTCAGTGCTAGAGCTTCTGTCAGTTTAGAGCCAATGGTTTAAATGTCATGGCTTTACTTGATAGAAATGAGCTGAGGATGGAACAAGTAATGAGTAATTTGTGTGTTTGTTTTCCAGAGCTAGCCCAAGAGCATCACAGAAGCAGGATAGTCTGGTGGTGTTTCTCTAGTTGGCGGCTGTCATGGGAATGCAGGAGAAGAGTGCACGCTCACCAAAAGAACTTGGAAAAGCTAGCATCAAGGATTGCCTTACGGAGAGTCTTTGCACACTGGAAGCATTGTATCCAATCTGTATTTAATCCCTAACAGGGACAGGTTAAAAACGTTTCCGCAGGGAAAAGATCTGATTAATAAGCAGGAATGTTGTGCAGTAGCGTGGGTGACAACAAACATGTTACCATTAGTAAGATGTATGTACAAGCATACTAACAATTAATATAACTGGTGTAATTACAATATGTTAGCCTGCTGACAGTTGAGAGCCAGTTGAAGATAATTTAGGGCTGGAGAAGAATTCATTACTTAACAGTGAATTGGAAACATATTGTGAACGTGACTGTATCAAAACTTGTGCAGGTGACAGTGCTGGAAATTAAAGTACTGAAGCAAATTTAGATGGAGATCTAGTGCCCCTCTGTGGGAGAAGGTTGTGTATGTATCAAGGTGGATGTTTCTCTGTAGGAAATCCTTTAACACAGTGACAGATGTTGTACTGTGTGTGGAAGAGGCAAGGCAGCGTGAGCTGGCTGAAAAACACTACAGGCATCATCTGTTGGTAAGAGCACTGTTATGCATCAGGTGGAAGAGGCTGTGGAAGGAACTTGGATACTTCTGGCTGGCACTAAACCTTTAATACTAGTTGTGGTGGGTGGGTGTTAAGTGGGCGATGCCCCATTTTCTGCCAGGACAAGTTTGGATCCACCATCAGGTTTCTAAATTACAACTATTCTGAAATCTGCCGGTTGAATCCAAATGGGGAAACCGTGTTGCTCTCCAGAATAATTATTCTTCCAATTAGGAAACTGGTAATGTAGGAGATTAATCTTGATGTTATTGGCCATTTCACCATGGTAGTGCATTTTCCCTGTGATTTTCCCAGCTTTTTTTTTTATTTCTCACACTACCTCGAATGCTTCTGTCTGCATCAGGCATGAGCAGCCCTGCAGCTTTTTTGGAACTGAGTTATGTTCAAGTGTGGATCAGTACTGATCATCAGAGCAATGACAGTCAATAAATCTATTTAGATCATAGACTGAAAACATTGACTATGTTTATATAAATATGCTCTCAGAATGCTCTTTACCATGTTCATCCCTGAATCAAGGTGTTGTGGGATTGTAAATTAAAAGACCTTGTGCAGAAGACACCTAAAAGGGAAGTGTGTTTTTTCTATTCTTGCTAAGGAGAAAGTTAGGAGTCTTGAAGTGAAGGAGGGGGTAGATTGGGAAATGACTTGGATATTGGTGTTTATAGCTGAATGAGAAGTTAGATACCTCATAATAAAACCCTGGGAACATGGAAGGGAATTTTAGTTTAGCTGGAGGAGTGACAATTTGTGAGGGGAAACTGATGTGAGGCTTTGATGACAAGTTCATAAATCTTAGTTGCTGCAAGGAGTAGCATCAAACATAGATTGTAGGGAGCAGCCAGTTCTAAGCTGTAAAGTGCTGATGTGGGTTACATGAAAGTTGTAGACATTTTTGTTGTTACAGATACTTGGTTTTAAGGGTCTCTGGCAGAATGTCATGAATGCTCATCTTCTGCAGATGAGAAAAAATCTGTCACGCCGTCAGCACCATGTTACAGTGAGTCTGACCTTTTTTGTGTTATTTTTTCTTCAGCTGTCCTGCTGGCTTCTACTTTCATCTACAAAATGCCATTTTTTACTAAATCAGTGGCTTTGTTCTTAAATACTAGTAGCCACAAAAAACCTCCTGTGCAAGTCAACTGTCAGTCTTAGTTATTTTAGTTCCCTGTTTTCCGATATTTAGGGTGACTTTTTCTTTTACCAGAAAAAATCCTAGCAGGTTATAAAACAAAGTTGGCTTGTGAAACAATGCAAGAGGCAACCATTGCAGCATGTGGTCTCAGTAGGACATTTAATTATTTCTGTCTTTGGATTCTCTTCCTCTTTTAATACCTGTGTTTTTTCACCTCTCTTGTTCTGTTTCAGGTGCTGCAGAAGTTCTGGAACCACTGGAAGTCCCGTTTGGAAGAGAAGGAAGAACAACAGCAGCAGGCCTTAACAACAGTGGCTTGTGCCCGTTATAGGTATACAGAGAAATACTGATAGAAAGTTGTACAAATGTGGGGTTTGTGGGCCTTTGATTCTCTTTTAAAACCTGGTAGTACCTTTGGGGCATGACCATTTTCCTGCCAATTGCTCCTATATTTTCTGTGAGTAGTGGAGAATTTATATCTTCTGTTTCTCTGTGAAATGTGAGAAGGAGATTGATTTAAGCCTAGCTCTGAGGCTTGTTTAGATTCATTCAAAATGCGTCCAGGTCCACAACTGCAGTTGTGCAAAAATAAATCTATTACAACCGCTGGAGTTATTTAAGTTTATGATGTGCAATTGAGTGAAATTACTGGGAATGACCTTCTTTAGGGGTGCTTGGTGTTTCTGTTTTCTCTTAAAGTAAATGGATGCCGTGGGTTTTCATCACCCTTAAAATTCAGACACTAGCCTTTGTCTCAGAGTATAATGATGCATCTTGCTAACTGCTTTTACTGGTATATTATGGAGGCACAGATGTGCACAGGAGTTACAAGCATGTGTTCTTGTTCATTGTGGAAATAGGACCAGGTGGAGAATACTGATTGGGGGGGGGGGTAGAGTTAAGATTTATTGCACTATCCATGGGACACTTTTTCCTGTGTAAGTTGAGAGACAAAAAAATATTCTTTAATATTGAATCTTCCTAGTAGACTTGGGACCTTGTGCTTTTCATTGGCAGAGAATAGTCACACCCTGTGTTTCAGATTCATACCTTTGTGTCATGAGAAGCCTGGCTTCACAGTTGAAAAGCAAGCTGCAAAAAGTCTGGTTTGGCTTGGATATGGGCTTGCTGTTTGGGAGATTCACAGATAGGTCTGGAGTGCAGCTGAGTAATGAGGGCAGCTGCATTTCTGCAAGCAATTAAGAGCTTTTCCCAACTATTTTGAGAGTGCAGCTGAACTGTGTTAGCTCTTATCTTCTGGAGACAAAGAGAGAGAAAATGCTCAGACGCTCAGGACCTCAAGCTTAGGGAAGATGAGTTGCAGCATGCAACTGCTGCAATGTAACTCAGCCGCTCACCAGCGAAGGGGTGAGTGTGTTGGTTCTGGAGCCATACCTTGATTTCATGGGTCAGGAATGTTTTTGTGTGCAGTCCTTTCTCCTTAGAAAGAGTATAAATGAAGTCCTATTTCCTGAACAAATGATGACAAGTATGTTCCTTATTCAGAGGTGTGAGGATGCTTTTCAACCAGACCTAAGTAAAACTTCCGTGTCAGTTCTGACTCAGCTTCCCTGTTGGTCTCTGATGCACATATGTACTGTCTCACAAGTCAGTGCCTCAGTTGCTTTGTCTAGTGGTAAGACCTGGGAGGTACCCCAGAAGAGCCACCAATTGGGATTTGTGACTGTTTACTTATCAGAGACACTCTTACTGGCAACTACCAGTACCCTTCTGGAACACTTATGTTGTTTACCACCTCATGAGCTTGTAATGAGCTGTAATAGCTGCCTACCAAAAATTACTTGGTAAGAATCCAAATATCTTTTAGGCCTCTTTAGGCTGGAGAAGAGCTGAGACTTGCTGACAATCTAATTAGTAGACCCACATGACTGAGGTCTGGAAATAATTGGTGTGTTGTTTCTACTAGGCTGTAGCTTAGACTTCTGGACTACGGAGCGTCTATTGCATGCTTCCTCTGTGAAAGAGATGTATAGTGCTCAATCATAAATATATATTAATTGCATTTTTGGAGTGCTATTTGGTAATGATTCTCCTTGGGGAGGACACTGACTAGCAAGTATTATCTTTATCTAGAGAGAAACAAGCTTTGATAATGAGCACAACTACCCTGACTGTGTTCATAAAAGAAGGCTTTGGTAGAACCTCTTCAGTGTTAAGATCAGACCACACTGCTCTTTATTGTTTGTTATTATAATTTTTTCAAGTCCTATTACAATATCTGTTCTGGTTTTAAATAGAAAAAGTTGAGTAGGATCTTCAAACTGTTTCCAAGGGAGGAGGGATTGGACTGTATTTACAGTGGAGAAGAAATAAAAGGTTGTTATATCATGTTTTTCTTTATGTTTATTCTTTATAGATATAATTATTTGGTCAGAAGTCAGAGCAATCTTTTGCATGACCTGAGTGAAAGCAGAAAATTCAGTAATCTCTTGTATTCTGTGTAAGATTTTAGGGGACAACTTGTCTGGTTTTTAATCCAGAGAATAATGAGGACATACAGCTGCCTGATTTCCAAAGGTGGCTTGCATTGTTAAGTTGCAGGTAGATTTGTTTTTTGACATTCATAAAACTGTCTCTTTTCTGAAGGAATTCTCTCCTGTGCTGACATTTTCCTTTTTTGCTTGCAGGAGGGTGTTGATGAGACAGGTATTTGACACGTGGCTGCTGAATGCCGGCAAGCATCAAGAATACCGAATGGCAGAGAAGAGAGTAAATCCACTGTTTTACCTGGCTTTTCTTAGGAAACGGAGGGCATGGTTTCTTAGTCATTGTCTGTCAACATGAGTTGGCATGAGATGGACTTGGGTATTTTAAGTTCCCTTTTCCCTGCTGGGGGATCAAGTCAGGGGAATCAGATTACAGCCAGTATTTACTAATCACCTTTTTTGAGTTAAGCTATTTGTTAATAATTTAATAATACTTTTGAGATGCTGTTACTAGAGGGTAACTATTCACATGGTTCATTCACTTATTCCCTCACCCAGTAAATATCAATTTCATAGTTACATGGTTGAAAAAATATAATAGTAATAAAGAGCCAACCCTAACCTATTTAAAAAGTTTGGGGTGGTGCTGACAAATTAGTTGGTTCTAGCTGTTGATAAAATCACTTAAAGGGGTCTCTTATTTCCAAAGGAGTTTATATAATTCTGTAGCCTTTATCTGTAGCAGCCACTGTGTCTTTTTATGTGGCCTCAGTTCCACAACTTCTAGTTGATGGCAGTGTGTGTGTGGCCTTATGCAGATATGGCTGAGTGTTGGGGTTCTGAGATTATCAGTCCCTGCAGATTCAGCAGGAGTGGTTTCTGGAGCTTATCCGTTCTTAGGAGTCTTTCATTTACTACTTATGAGCGTGTAGTTTTCTTCTCTTTGGCTCTCTGTTTTCTGGTGGCAGTTTCTCCATCTGCATGCATGTGGGTCCCTGTATAATGCATTCACATAAACTCACAGCTAACAGGCTTGGGTGATGTGTTTAATGTGAGAAGAGGAAAAGAAACACTGGGCAGTTCTGTGCATGTCATCTTTAAGAAATTGCCTTCTGTTGTTTGTAAGTGGCCTGTGCCATGAATTTATTGTCACCTTCTTCCCATTGTAGGCAGCACTTCATTTTGAAAGGCAACTATTGCATTGTTTCTGGTGCTTCTGGCATAGAAGAACAGCTGCATGTTTGGAGGAGCAAGAGAACTTGGTTCATGCACAAGGTCACTACAGCAACCTGCTGCTGCTAAAGGCTTTCTGTCTGTGGAAGCAGAATACTCAGGAGAGAAAAACAGAGTAAGCAGTTTATTTAAAGGGGAGAATGATTTGGATTGGTCCTGTGGTGGCCTGCTTTTGGTAAAGCAGCTGTTAATTCACAGTGATCCTGACTCCTTATATGTGCTTTGGAATCTACTAGCTTGTCTTTCAGTAAATGAACTGAAAGTAGCAAGTGTGGGGTCAAGTGTGTGCTAGAGGGGTACAGTAACAAGAATTGCATCTTAGGAGAAATTATTATTTTTTATAGGAGGCTCAAGGAGATGGAAGCCTTAAGATTTCACTATTCAAAGTGTCTGCAGCAGACTTGGAACAAGTGGAAGGAGGTGAGGGAGTTAACAGATGAGAAGAGCTTGAATCCTGTTTGTTTTGAACAGATTGCTTCTACCCATATGGCTAGAAATTAAATTATTTTATAAATAATCGATTTATTTTAAATAATTTTAGTCATTCCTCGGCTCTCCTTCTTTTCCAGGTGGATAAAACCAGTTCAGTGTGGGCGGAATAGGAATTGTGTAGGGAGGAGAGGGAGTTCTTTGACTTCTTGTTCACTTCTCTAATATAGTGAGAATGGGACTGTAGTTCAGGAGATTTACCCAGGAATGTAACGAGAGTTAACATAATGAAATTACCCTACCCAGTACTGTGCATGTCCTTCTCAAAGTTAGAAGTTTGCAGCAAGGCTATGGTGTGGTCTGTAGTTGTGCACAAGTCACAGCAGGCTGTATCAGATGGCTCTTCACTTTTATGCTGGGCCTTTCCCTTACCATGATGTAATAGACCAAATATGCCTCGCAGCATGTTGTATTGAGAAGTTTTCGGGTTGACACTAGTATGTTCATCCAGAACTGTTAACTTGATTGAACTGTATCAATCTTCAAGAGGATTTCTAAAAAAGGCAGGGTTAAAGGTTCCTCAACAGGCCTTCTGGAGAAATAGCAGGATATAGCACTAGTTTGAGTGAAAAACTATTACAGCAAGATTAAAGGATTGATGTTTCCCCAGTGATGGGAAATGGTCTTTTTCCCCCTTTGCTCTGCCACTGCTTGTTTTCTCTCCATCACGTGTACGTATCTTTGTCCTCTCCCCCCTCATAGTACATGGAACATCAGCGTGAGAAATGGAGGAAGCTGGTGCAAGCAGACATGCATTATCAGCACACTTTACTGGGCAAGACCTTGACAGCCTGGAAGGTAGGAGGGAGCATCCTTTGCTGTGAGGAATTTGTGTGTGCTCAAGTGCTTTGGTGAGACCAAACACTCTAAACACTTGCATACCAAAGTGGAATGAAGGCTATTGTAGGTAAGGGTGTATAAACTCTAGCATTGCTTTTTTGGAGCAAAAGAACCAATATAATCATGTGACTTGGTAAAGAGTCTGTCGTAGCTGGCATTATTAACTAGTGTGTAATGACTCTGTCTCGAAAAAGCGGCATTTTGATTTCAGTGGCTGCAACCTTATTTTCTCCCCACTCCTGTTCTCTACTGCTGCTACTAGTCTCCTAAGCTGCTACTAAGAGTTTCCAGATGTCTCCTCTTCTCAGATGTTGCAGTTCAGTTTCTCTTGCTGCTTTTCTTGCAGGCTTACCAACATAACGTACAGTGTATTCTATCCCAAGTAGCTGACAAGGAGAATCAGCGCACCAGACTACTGCTAGGGTAAGCCTGTTTCCTTGTGCAGCAGGAGAGAAGTGACTGCACTGCACTCAAATTACTCCTTTTTCAGTTTCTGAGTGGTCAGTGCTGGGAATTTGCTCTGCTGTGCATTGCTGTTTCTGTGCAGATCACCTAGCCAAAAGAAATCATCCTCTTCCTGAATTGTCCTCTGTTTTGCTTTTTTATCTTAGCCCCTTAAGAGACAGCAAACTGTATTAGTTAGTTTAGTGAGGAAATGGATTCTATGTAGATATGATACTAAAACAGCCTGGAAGATGTACAGGCTGTCTTGCATTAATAGTGAGGAGAGTGGTTAGAGATAATAACACATTGTTTTGGTTGTAGTTGCTTTAGTTTTAATTACCTCATTTGTTTTAATGCTGTACAACCACAGTCACTTGCAGAGCCTGATTGATTTGGCTTAAGATGCTGGATTTAAGAGGTGTTCCAGTTTTGTACTGCTTTCAACATAGACTCAAGGGGGCAGAAGTTGATTTGCAAGACTGAGTTTATAAGAGAGAGTTGGCTTTGGCTCCCCTGTGAGTTGGAGGATGCCAAATGAATAAGTGAGAATCATTCTTCATGGGGTTTGTTTGTTTGGTTTTTTTTTAATTTTTATTTATTTATATACCCAGGCAGTTTCTGTGTACATGGAGAGAAAATGCTCTTGCTCTTGCACGTGAAGCTAAGGCAGCTGTTCGGGCAGATGAGCACTACAGGAGAACAATCCTGTCAAAGGTAGGGTCTCTATAGCAGATACGAAGTCTTAAGTACAGATGCTAGTTCAGGCATGGGTCAGGTAATGCAGGACCAAAAACTTAATCTAAGAGCTGCTACTAGGAAAGGTCTAAAAAGTGGGAGTCCCGTGTTATTTCTACAGGCATATCTGAGGCTTGTCTCTTGAGTGAACTTACAGTTTTTCCTCTTCATTTCTCCCTCCTAGCAGGAAGAGAGGACTGGTAGTATGATACAATGTAGTAGTATTACCTGGGGTGGGAGGGAAGGTAGATGGGTGGAAAAGGAGAATGAATGAAAACTGCAAGGGGACCCTTTGCTGTTATTTACTTTGTAGGAAATTTGCACTGTCTTGCTGAGCTTTGTGCGAAAAATGAATTGGGAATGGTTGTGGTGCCAGCAGTGTGGAGTACATTGCTTTTCCCTCCAAAGAACATTGCAGTCAGCCTGTATTCTGTCTCTTGTTTGTATTGCTCCTTAGGTGTTGCTGCAGTGGAGGTACATTGCCCTTATCCAAGTGTGTAGCCGTCAGCAGAAGATGGTGGCTGTGATGCAGGCCAGAAAACGTTTGGATGTAGGTGAGCTGATGGAGATACTAAACTCTCAAAAGTCTTAGTTATCTATGTATGATCCTTAGAAAGACATAGCTCAGTAGAGCAGTCTTTTGTGTCATCTGTACAGATGTCTATTAAGCCTATGAAAGATGTCCCCATAGAATGGGGAAGGACTTGGGACTCCAGTGATCAGTTGAAGGCTGCTTGTGTTACTTTGCTTCTCTGTTGGTTCCTTGTCTTCCCTCAAGTGAATTTTCCATTATTAATTTTGAGAAGCTCAGATGTCTCTATTTTAAGGGCAGTGCAAGTAATCTTAATCAGTTACTGCTTCAATCTTTCTCTAGTAATTAATACAGAAAGGCCCTCAAATGTTTCAAGCATTTTCATGGTATCAACCACCTTCCTGACATGAGGACTCTGAAGCAGCAAGGGCAAATGATTTCCTAAGGATTATAAAGAATGTCAATGGCAGCAGGGAAGACTTGCAAGTCATGGCTCACTGACCATTACCTGAAGTGTTTCACAATCCTTCTTCCTAGTGCTGAGTACTGTCTCTGTTAAGTACTGGTAGAGGAGAAGTGCTTATGTATACTTAAAGCAATACTTAAATACTTTCAGTCTTAGTCTGGAAAAGTAGCTGATAACTTGATACTCTCTGAGTTAATTTATCTTCTTCTAACAGTGCATTTACAGACCATGTTTCTTCACTGGAAGGACTTAACTAGGGAGTCTCTGATGCTGAGGGCTCAGCATTACAGGGCAGCACAGCACCACCAGCAGCACCTGCTGCAGAAGTACCTGGTGAAATGGAAGAAGTATCATCAGCAGTGCCTTGAGAAAATGGTGAGAAGAATCAACAACCTCCGCGAGCCGGTGACCTAGGATGGGAAGTTACAGGTGTGGAGGAGCAGGCTGTGCCTGCTGAAGGGAATGGTAGTGACTGAGTGTGACAGCCTTGCCCACTGAGGAGGAAGGAACATGCCTGTGTCTTGCCTGAGGAAGCTTTGGTAGAACTAACCAGAAATGAGAAACTGGTCTTGCCCTAAGTGATACCATTTACTATTAATGAAATCCTTGCTGGGCTCATAGATATACAGACACCAAAGAGCACTGATGTTAGGGTTGCCTCAGCAGAGCAAAGGGAGGGTGAGAAAGGTTGTTTGGTACCTGTTCTAGTAAGTTTTGGCTCAGATAAGTGGGGTTTGTCTGCAAGTGACTCACTGTTTTGCTTCCTTACAGCTACTACGAAGACTGGGAGATCAGCTAATGACTCATAGACTTTGCTCTACTTCCTTCTCTTGCTGGAAGACACAGGTAAGGAATTGACCCCTGGGTAGCTATCTAGCTCTTTTCTGATCTTTATCCTTTCCTCACCTTCATTCTCCACTCACACGTGAGAATGAGGGCCATAAAAATATTTAATAATTTTCTGGATTTTTGGTTCCACTAGCAGAAGAGACATCTTGCTGTATGCTGTCTGAACTGAGTAGGTTATTGTGCTATAGCTCCACCAGCACATCCTGTTTGGTTGATGCTCTGGCTAGCATTTCTGGTGTGGGAGATGTAAACTCCTTTCTTTATTGTGCATTTTTTTCCCCAATAGCTGTTGGAGAGGCAATGGGAAAAGCAGAAGATGGTGCAAGCATTGTGGCACTGGTCCCTTTCATTGCAGAGAAAGGTAGGGGTTTTGGGGGAGTCAGGGGCAGACAAATGAATTTGCAGATGTGCAGATCAAATGCAGGTTTGACTGCAGTTAGCAGAGTACATGCTCTGAGTATGTGCTTCCTTTCATCTTTGGAGTGCTGTATGTTATTTTTGTATGCTGGAAAACTGACCCTAAATCTTCTTACCAGGTTAAAAATTGTGCACTTTTTTTCCCCATCCAGTCTCATGTGACTTAAATCCCTGTCCCTTTGCCCTTGTGGTAGTGTCCTGCTTTTGCTGTAGCTCTACTTATTACTATCCAGTGGAAGAGAAAGTGTTTATGTCTGCAGGAGGAGTCCCTGGCTTGGAACCTGTCTTTGTAGCACTCCTGTTTGTTGGTCCTGTTGTAGGTATTTGTTGCTTGGCTCAGATTTACCAAAAGGCAGCAGCAGAAGAAAGATTGGGTAGAAAAAGCCATTGGAGTTTACCACCCTAGTCTTCTGAGAGAAGGTGTAACCCATGTCTTGAAACAGTTGCAAGGACAGAACCAAATCCAGCATCAGCTGAAGGTGAAAGAGAAAAATGATTGTTCAGATACATCCAGCTCTGGTCTGCTCTGATCTACTTTGTATGTATATCTGTGTGGACATATGTATCTAGGAGACCTACATCTTGTCTTGTATGCATCTGACATGCACTTTTGCCTGTGGTCCCATCCTTTCATACAGCTGAGACTGTACTTCAGACTTGTGTTGCTAATTTGGAACCTTTCTTAATGAAGCTGTTTCAAAACTGGGCAATTCCTACCGTAGGTAATCTTGCTGGACGAAACCTTTGCATGTGGCTACTGTCTGGTCTTTAAATTCTGTGCTATAATGAAGCATTAGAGGCTGGGTCTAGTCTTGTCTTAGCTTTAGCACCATTTACACCTTCAAGTGTGGGCTTGTGTCACTTCTGACTTTTGACTATTAGCCCAGCCCTGTTGTGTAGAAAGGAAGATAGGGATGCCTGTGTTGATTGCTCTCTTAATGCTCCTGGGCAGTTTTCCAAGCTCTTTTTCCAGGTTTTCAAGACACTGTTTGCTCTGTTTCCTAATGAGCAGCCTGCCTCATTGCTTAAGTACCCAGTTCATTTTTCTTACCCAAGTATTACCACAGTGAACCTGCTATTTTAGAATAGAGAGCTGCTATGGCTGTGAGGTCAGCAGAAATCTCAGTTCCTTTCTGTGGTGTTCTCCCTTGGTGCCGTGGTGTTGCTTCCTACTCTCAGCCGTCAAATGCTTTGCTATTCTTTGTGTTGGCAGACAGCCTACAACTTTCACCAGTCAGTGTATCGCTGTGCCATGCTGTGGAAACGGAAGGCTCTTTCCAAAAAATTAAATAAGCCGTGTTCTTTTCTGCTACCTCCGCAGAAGCAAGTGACTTTTAAAATGCCTGGTGTTAGTTCTGGGAGAAGAGGACATTCAACAGAAGAAGAGCCATGGCCTTCAAAATACAGTCGCCTACCATTTCACCTTGCTGATGGGGAACCAGTTCTCAGTAATTTGTGAGTGTAAAGTTCTAGTTCTTCCTGCATATATGTAGTTCTACATCTGTGTAGTTCTTCTGTCTGTGACTCTCTCATTTTTTTATTTCCAAGTTCTCACACTGATGACTGTGGTCCCTAACATTCTCTCTGACCCTGCATCATGTGGCTGGTCTTGCAGTTACACAAGATCTGTGCATAGTGAATACATCAGCCCACAAACAACAAAAGCATTTGTGACTTTATACTTAAATATCAGTGACAGGTAGGATCAGCTCAGCTATGTACTTCCCACTGTGTTTCTCAATATACAACTATGAATTCATGGAGCATTAGTCACTTGCCATAGAACACAGGGAAACATTTGAAGGATGTATGTGATGGGACTTTTACCATCATGAGAGCTGATCTTGTCTGAGTGGCCTAGAGCTGTCAGTGAAGCTCTTTTTCACTGAAGCCAAGTATAAGGTCTGATGAAATGATAAACATCAAGATTGTGGCTGTGCAGAAATGGAACTTCCTTCTTGCCACTTTATTTCCCCTGGGGAAGCTATTCCTTAAAAATTTCTGATCATAGGGTAGTTTCAAGGAAGAATCTTCCATGAAGCTTCTCAGTCAGGACAGGAGCCTTAAAGGGAAATAAGGTTATAGGTTCGTATTTCTTTAAGTTAGTATATGCTGCCAGGAAGTAGTTTTGTCTTGTTCAATTCTGTCCCTTCCACCACTCCTTGTGTTGGCACAGTCCTTCATGCAGTAAACCAGATTGTGACATTAATGCAGGTTAAAATGTAGTCTTTAAACATTATTACATGCAAGGAGAATGTTGCAGAGCAGAGATGAATGATGGAATAGCACTGTTTCTTCAGCTGCAGTGCCGGATTATGCTAATTTAAAATATATCTTGATTCTGTTTGTTCTTTTCAGAAATACCGTTCAGCGAGCCAAATTACCACCACAGAGGCCTGACTTCCTTCTGGGCTCTCTAGAAGGCAAAGCACTGCTGGAATCTCCTTTTTCTAGGTAGAAAGTCAGTTTTAAAAAGTAAAGGAAAATAGGGTGGCTTAGAGTGAGATATGCTATGCTTATCCCTTCAAATCCCATGGCCTTCGTTATACAGAATGTTCAGTAATTGTGGGACAGTGTATTGCTCTCTGCTACCAAAAGGCCATCCTGACCTTAAAAACCATCAGGTTTCTTTATAAGAAGCAGACAAGAAAAACAAACTTCAATGAAAGAGCAACCAAGGCCTTTGTTTCATTACTGAGAGATTTTGAGGGCAAGATAGGGCACATCACTTCCTTACAGAATGAATGGGCTTAGGGAATAAGTAAAGTTGTGGGTTGTTTTTCTGTCAGTCTTGCCACATAAACTTGGAGGTTTTTGTTGTGCAGGATGCTTTTTGGCTTGTAGACCATATTTGCTCCACACCAGGCTTGGGTCTGGATTTAACTAATCTACTGGGGAGTCATTACTAATTCTGGTAATGCAGAGCCAGAACTGAGTATTTCTGTCTAGGCTGAATCAACTTTGCTGCTCTAAAAGGAGCTATTTTCTGTCAATTTTTATTTTCCCCAAAGGTCTGTGCTGCTGATGAAAATGTTCAACAAAGCAGCAGTTTCACTGTCTTGAGTGTTCTGTGTTTGAGTTATGGCAGCACTTCTTAGCACTGAAACTGAGGAGCTGAAACTGCTGTTGCTATAGAAGCTGAAATTGCTTCTAAGCAGATGTTTAGACTGAACTTTCACTTGAAACTGTTCTGTAGTTAGCTTTAGAAATGGGAAATATCTACCAATTTTCTCTCAAAACCCATCTGAGATTGCTGATCCTGCACCCTGTTTCTCTCGTCCCGAAGCAATATGAGGCAGAATTTGCTTATGGATTGAATTCACAGCTCTAAAGATACTGTTTCAGCCTGGATTAATGTGGAGAATTTGGAGCAGGGCAGGAGGAATAATGGAAGCCTTTGCTGCTCTGCTGCTTTTTAGGTTTGGTTGTAAAATCATTGTGGTGGTTAGTTTTGTTTGCAGAGTTTTTCTTCTTTGTTAGATTGGGTTTTTTTTTTTACTTTTAAATTCGGGTTTCCCTTGCATAGTAAAGCAGCTGACTGGAAAGAGGTATGCAAGGGAATAACAAGATGACCTCATCCTCCTCCTTTTACAGACCAGAGGCACCCTTTCAACAAACATCTGTGAACAAATGTCCTCGGCAGACTGAGCACTTAATGCAAGCACCTGAAGTGGAAGAAAGTACCTGTAAATGTCTGTCTCAAATGGGCAGTTCCACTCGATCCTACTCATCTCTTGTACATGCTTTACCACTGTGGACAAATGATGTGCACTGTGCTACTCAGAGGCCAGAGCTAAGGTCTCCTTCATCTTTCCTGCCTCAGATGAAAGCTGGAGCAGAAATGGTGAGTGTATTGCTGAAGGAAAAACTAGTGGGCTACTCTCAACATGCATGCTGCTTATTGCTGGGTTTTCCTGTGGATCTGCTGGAGTGACCATCTGGCTGTTGAGCTATTTTTTTCTTGTTCTAGCTGTCATCCTTAAAGCTGACCAAATTAACTGGCTCTGAATGCCTGAGAGCTCTTTACCATCACTCAGAAGCTATGGTTTACTAGCTGACCAATCCACATGTATTTCATGCCTTTTTTCCTGGTCTTGTGTCCTTCCTAGCTGGGTGCTTTTCCTAGAAATTGACTTGAGAGTGCTGCTCCTTCAAAGAGTTCAGAGCAATTACAGTTTGCCAATCAGATTACAGCGATTTAAGAGCAACTCAGTTTAGGAGCAGTGGTTATGGCTGATGGTCCCAAAAATTAAAATTCACTTCCCCTGCAAGTAGGTGCTTGCATTTTAACCTCCTGTTCCACACCAAATGGGTGATGTTAATCTTGATGAAACATCTCCGTGCTACAAATTGAAATGCCTGTTTCTTAAGCTCTGTTTCTTCTGTGGTATTTTACGAAAGGGGCTCAGCGACTATGGGGTGTGTTTGAGTGGGAGTAGGGTTGAGTAGGTCAGGTGCTTACTCAACAAAACCCTTTGAGAGAAAAACATGGTATCATTTTGATGTTGTAGAGAGGAGGTCAGCCTGTGAGTGGTCACAAGGGACCCCATTCCCAAGATTCTCAACAGGACTCTGTGGAGAAGTTACAACCAAACTTGGAGCCACGTTTGCTGTCATCTGATAACTTGGTGGGAAAATGGAGTCACCAAACTGCAAGTAGGTCCTCAGATCTGAACTGTAGCAGTTCTGTGTCCTCCTCTAATACATGCAAGCGTGTAAGTCAGCTCTACAAAACATCAGGGAGACAAGGCAGTCTTGTGTGCCTTCTTCATGAGGTGAAGAATACCAGTCATTCCTTTTTGAGACAGTAATAAGAGTTTTCTGAATTTTGGTAAATCGGGGGGCTAATGCTGTTCTGGGGATTGAAGGAAGGGAACTGCTAGGAATTGGCTTCTTTCAGCAAGAATGTGCTTGAGTGATGGGATGTTCATGTATGTGAGGCTGAATGCTTCCCTCGTTTCAGGAGGAAAGAACTCTTTTCTCTGTACTTACAGTAATGTTGTAAAGGGGACATAAGGTGTCTAAGCACCTCCCACTCTGGTGTTTAAGGCATGAAATTTGTGTTCCATGTGACTAGACTGACTTTGTTCTAGAGATATAAAACACTAAAACATGGCCAAACACTAAATGCTGTCCAAACCAGCATTTGTAGTACTAAATAATTCACATTTATCTTTTTTCATGTATGTTTAAACTGAGTCTTTGGAGCTTGTAATGCTGTCATGACTCCTTCCCTCTCATTGTACCTGATCTTTTGGGCAAACAGGTACATGTCACAGGGTAAAAAACCTTGTGGAAAGTACTGCAGGAGGGTTCCATGTTTCCTGTCTACTAACCTGACTTTCATTGGCAAGAAGAAACAGTGGAAGTCTGCTCCACTTCCATTGCTTGTGCCTTGTATCTTCCATTCAGATGAAGGGAAAGAAAGTTCCAGAGAAGAAATGTTACAGAGGAAGCTGGAAGTTGAACTCCGACACATCCAGCAGCAGATGCAATACTACTTCAGCAGGAAGCAAGAACTCAAGTATGTTGCAAAGCCCCTTTATTTATCCAGCCTTGCTTCATGTTGTCAACTTGACATTACACTTTTTGCATGTATCTACTTAGAAACTAACCAGTTCACAGCAGAACTGTGAATGAAACAGGAAAGTGAGAGGTTTTTGATTTTCTAAGAGTTCACTCCAGGCAGGAGGGAGTGTATGTGCCACTTTTTTTATAGTCAGCAAATGGCTTAATTATACCTTTGGCAGCTGTTAGAGAAAGCATGACAGAGGTATTGGGTATAATCTGAAGGCAGTACAAATGAACGTGGCAGAGTGAATTTTAGCTTTTAGCTCTTTTATCATGAAGTCTTAGCTTTTCCGTCAGTTAAAAAAAGTACAGTTGGTGTTCGACAACTTCTCTACTGGAATACGTTTACAAAAATGTTTATAAGAAAATGGGGCAGTCAGGAAAGGAGAAGGTCAGGAAGAAGCAGAAGGAAATGTAAACAATTTTCAGACATGTTTCTCTGCTTTCCAGCATCTCTATTTTTAAGACTTTTACCATTCACTGTTTGAGACAAGAAATTGGGTCTTATTGCAAGTATCAATCACAAGTGTAAGTTGGTTTAGACTGCTGAGCTTCTAATTGCCCTAAGAATCCTTTAATCCATTTAATCAGGTCCTGTCAGCAGCAGGCAGAGATTCTACAGCAGTGGCTAGAAAACAGCACACAACCAGAGGACCAAGCTGGTGTACAAGATGTTCAGGAAGAGTTGAATCAGGTCTGTAAATAACAAACAAATTCAACTTACTTAAGTGATAATCACTATGTTATGTACTTAGCCTAAAGGCTGATGGCAGTTGTGAGTAATTGGATAGTAACCTGTTACTAACATGCCAAGGGAACTGAGACTTGTAATCAGAAGTGGACTACAGAGCACAACAGGCTGCCGTGTAGATGCATCTTATTCGTTCAGAAATGTAACTCCAGCTCCAGTAGCCCTTCTTTAGGCTATTTCCAAGCTCCACAGCAGGCCTTAGCAGATTCAATCTCAATTTTTTCCCTGAGATTTCTCAGGAGACAATGTAACTACACTACAGTGACCACATCTGCATTGCTGTCAGTGCCCAAGTTTTAATACAGCCATGTATTTAGCTGCTAGCTCTTAAGCTACAGTTCTTGGCTGCTCCTGAGCAACACTATCCTGTCACTTAATGGCTCTTAAGTAGGGTAATACAAAGGCAGCTGGAGCTTATTCACTCTTCCTCTGTCAGAAAGACTAAATGCTGTCTTGCTGTACCAACAGCTTATGCAGTTCTCTTCACTTTCAGTTGCAGGTGAGGATCAACACTCTCACCAGAGCACAAGGGAAAGAGAGATATCATGTGCAGAGCCTGGTTGCCCGCCTACATGAAATCCAGATTGCTCTCAATACATAAATGCATCTGTACCAATATTCCGGCTTATGGGTAGGACTTTTTGCTCTTTTCCTAGCAGGGGAGGATGGGGATGTATACATTCTCCTAGCCATGTACGGCAATTTTATTTTATAAACCAAATATTTTTGCTTGCTTTGTTGTGTTACTACAAGTGGTTAAAAACCACACAGGAGCTATATATACCTCATGCTGCACTCATAATACCTAGTTTAGGTTACCCTGACATTTCACAAAGAAAAGCAACACTGATAAGACTCTTTATTTCAAAATCTTTGCAATTAAATGAGTTAATGTCAGTAAGTCGTACACTTTGACATACAAAAATAGCATGCTACTGATACAGTTGAATTAAATGGATTCTCCATGCAGGAGAAATTCACAGCATTATCAGTACCCTCTAGGAGCTTTCTTTTTCACTTCCAGGGTGCATTGCTGACCACTGCATAACAAATGTTTGTTTGTTAATCAGCTAGCCCTGCACAGTATTAAGACTACCACAAAACCAGCCACTTGCGTGCTGAATCCTCTCCTCCTTAGGTTTCTAATAAAGCACACACCAGGTAACCTGTGCTCCATTACTAGACTAACAGTAGACTTTAGATACTGTGGATGGTGATGCTGAGCATGGAGAAATTAAAGCTCAAAGTTGCTTTGGCTGTATCTGGGTGGCATAGGCCCCAGTGGAAAAGGGGGGAAAGATTCAGTGGTCTTTCTTGTCATCCACTGGAATGAATCTGCTTTCTATGTTAACATGGCATTTAGTTAAAAGGCTAGTAGTCACAGCTTCAGCCTCTGGGGTTGATGTTTGCCTAAGTCTTTTCTAAATAGCAACGGTTTAAAAAGTGCACGTTTCTGTAACGTGTGTGATACTATAGTGCTGCAGGAGTAAACTTGCTAATGCCAAGAAATTTAACAAGATAGGTGGCTGAGAGCCACTTCAAGCTTTCAAACTCCTCCTCAAGTGAAGTGAGGAAACACTGACTCCTGGAGCCAAATGAATTTTCTCCTGCTTGTCACCCAAACAGCCACCATAACTGAAGTCCTGGAGGGGCTTCATCACTTAAAGGCAGTTTATCATCCCACCTTTCCTGATGACAAGTTAAGCATACAGGACTTGCAAACTGGACATTTGTACAACAAAATTATGTTCTATTTTCTGCAGTGCATACAAAGATAAGTTTTCCTTCAGAAAATCAGAGCTAGTTTAAGCCTACAATCTCCTTAAAGTAGCAGAAAATCAGCTCAAGCAAGAAAAGCAATATGAGAAATCTTTGAGAAATCAGAAAGGCATGTCCACTCCAACAAATTCTGGACATCAAAGTCAGTTTTAAATGTCTGAATGCCTGGGCTTGAAACAAGTTTGTTCTCTAAAAACAATTAATATATTTAAAACTCAATTCCTCTTCTTCACTTTGGCACCAGTTTCTATCAGCGCTGCATTTGATAGCTCCAAACTCTTCTTGACATGATGTTACAAGAAAGCTCTGAAGTTTTGCTGTAGGTTGAAGCTTCAGCACAGAGCTTTGTACCCAGCCCATTTCTAGCAGGGGGATAGAAGTCAGAATTATCTTTTGAACATGATGAAATTGTTGCCTGTCCATTATAGGATGGCCAGGTTCACACCTGGGAGGCAACCTGGGATTGCTTCAAAGATTCATAGTATCTTTCTACAAAGTCAGTGCATAGATGTACTTCACTCGGTGCAATAAAAATTGGTCCTGAAGTATCTGAAACTGTTCACTAAATAGAGAAATTCTTCAAGCATTTAGTGACAAAGCAACAATGAAGATACATTGCAGGGAGTAAAAACATTTGGGCTGCTATCTTATTGCATCACACAAGAAAAAATATTCCCTGTCTTCAAACACCTTAATCCATTCTGCCTTTCATACAAACAAAATCTTTAAGGCCTGGAACAGCAAAATAGAACCATAGATTAGGAAGAGGACACAGCTTTGTCCACTCTTCTCTAAAAGAAAAGCTCAAGATGACCAGTTTCATCACATGGAATGCAGACACAGTGTTTTCAGGTTTAAAATACAGTGCAAAGTCCATTTTTAAAGGGACAATGTAAGGTAAAATAATTGTGTAGCAGTAGAAAACCTGGATAAGTGTGATTTATTGTACTGATGCTGTCTATATTTTGCATATCTGAACTGTGAATCCATACTTGCCCCCTGAACTATTTGGCTCTCTACATTCACAGCTGCCTTTATTCAAAAGCTTCATCAAAGTGTGTCGGAATAAAATAAATATGAGAACACATTCTTTATTCAAAGTCTGAAAAACAGACATTGCAGGTACACGGTACAAGGTCAGACTCAGCCTGTCACTGTCCCTTTAAATACAACTAATCTCTACCCTTCCCCATTGCACCTGCACAGCCTCGGAGGGCTTAAAAGGATTTTAAGAACAAAATTACCCTGTGGCACATTGAGGGGAGAACATGAAAGACTACAGGCACAGAGTGGGTCCTCCATGAAACCTCCATGGCCAACATCTTTAAAGGCAGCTGTACCTGAAACATCTCTGGTCATTCAATTCTCTTTCTGCATTCAGCAGCATGTCAGCATAGATCAAATGCTCTCAGGTTTAACATAGCAATGACATTCTTCAGTTTTCCTCACCCAGGTCCTGCTGAGTGATACATACTTGTTAAATGAAACACTCAGTGGTGTGATAAGAGTCCCTTTGTGTAGAAAACCACCTTGCTTGAGAGTTGCTATAGAGAGCCCAGTGCTTCTCCAAAACGTATTTTCTGTCCAGCTTTGAGGTGAAATTTGAAGTCCTTGGGTGCCTCGAAGATGAGTACAATTGTAGACCCTAAGTTAAATTCCCCTAAATGTTCTCCTTTCCTCATGGGGATTCCTTCCTTGTTGTTGTTGGATATGAAGCTGAAGTCATTGTAGGAACCTTTAGAGTAAGAAGGACTGTTGGTATGTAAGTCCTGTACAGAGAAAGTAGAAAAAGTTACTTGAGTATTTCAGTCCTCTGTATTCCTTATCACAGCTGTAGACTATGGATATCCAGGCATTTAATTCAGGAACTTACAGTTCAAAAGTGCAGTAGGAATATTTAAAAAATAGATGTTTATACTGGAGATGACTCTCTTTAATAGAACAGCACTACTGTGAAACAGCTTAATTTCAGAGTAGTAAGATCTAAATGTTTGTTGCAATTTTATTATACTATACCAACCTCAACCATCATCAAAAGCAGAAAGCTGCCTACCACAGTTTTGCTCACCTGGTCAAAGTAGATGCGAATAGAGCCCACATTAGTTGCTCCTACAGCTGTTAAAGAGAAGAAGCCGTGTTTCCAGTCACCTGTAAGGACAACCCGTTCATTGTGGCAGAACAGCTCCTTGATCCAGCGAGCAACTCCAGGATTCACAGACATCAGAGAACCTGCAATAGTGAGAAAATATTGAAGTTGTCTAGTTTGTAGCAGTATTGCAGTGCTATCCGAATGGTATTTTCAATATAACAGTAGCTGATCCAGTCAACAATTCTGTCACTTACTTGCAGGAAGAGAGGCAAATGGTAGGCACAAGGAATGAAAAACAAAGCAATACTAAAGACAAGGGGGTCATAGGAAAATGTAATCTTTAGTCTGTGTCCAGAAAAATACACTTTTGAGAAAAGCTCATATTACTTTCCATTTTATCTAGCTGAATCACAAGAGAAACTGAAGACCTTTTCATTTGTAAGGTTTGAATGCAATCCAGAATACCATCTACAGTTCTGGCTATAAAAGAGCAAAGGGCTTATATTTTCAAGCCTGTAAATGGTTCTTTTTCGGGCTGACCAGTACAGAAGAACCAACAAATTCTGAATTCCTGCACAGTTTTTCAAGTAATTTAGTCAGGTATAGTCACTATACACTTTTCTAGCTATATACCGCATCTGGTTTGCTGCACTGAATCTAATAGTAGCATTTCACCCATACTCCTTCAATGCAATCAGGGTCTGACTTAAATATGGGACTTGACTTATTTCTCCAACATCATGGCAGGTCGTTGTCCCTCTTCTCTCATGGTGTTTGAAGCTAAATCCAAATACTTAGGTTTCCACTAGATATCAGGTTTTGTTACCTGCTGAACTACAGTATGATGAGCTGCAAAGAGGACAAAACCATCTGATCCCAGCTCCAGTAACATAACCATTTAGTAGCATGTTCTTTGCCAAGCACAGGACATGATCATACTTTAAGCTACTCTCAGTCTGCTCTGCAGAATTATCTGTATTTCAGGTACAAATCGAACAAACTGTGGTTAGGAACAAGTCAGGTCAGCATGCATCAACACTTATTTCAAAGAACTAAAACCAGTCTGAATACAGAATTACCACTTTCACCATTTAGATGTGATTTGATCAAATATAGTACTATAAAACTCATTACCATTTGTGACAAATAACTTTCAGACCATTGTTTATCATGTGACTGTAAAACTGTTCCACTGGTGGTGTCTCCTTCAGCAATGGCCTGTACCAGGTTTTCCTTCCACAGCTGATCTGCACTCATCTTCTAGGAGCAAAGACCTACCTGGGAAATGGCGGCGGTGTGACACTCTCCAGTCAGTGGGGGAATGGAAGCAGTGATAATCCCCTGGTGCAAGGTAGATTACACAGTGGTAGAGCTCATTCCCCTCCTTTGTGACTAGTTGTTGCTGAAAAGAGTTACCAGGTGGGGCTGCAATGAATGGAAAGAAAGGCGTAAAGGTACTCTTCACAGTTGCCTATTGTGGACAACAAAGCAGTCTAGCTTAGAATCAGTGCTAACAGCAGAGAACTGAAGGCAGTTTACTTGTATTGTTGAGACTATGAAAGATACACTTCTTCCAGGAATCCAATATTTCAAAGTGGTTTTTAACCTTTACAACAACATTAGGTCCTATATTAGGATCTAACTAGATCCTATGAACCAGACAAGACACTCTAAAGCCACTGATGACAGAGAGAAACACTAAACCAGTGACGTTTATTCCCAAATAAAACAAAAATCAGACCTGCTTTTGTTGCAGACAGTGTGAGAATGCGAGAGAAAAAGAGAGTAATCGCTCTTCTCATGACCTCAGAGCACCGAAAGGGCAGAGCAGAATAAACGCAGAACTGATGCACAACTCACCCTGGCTAAAATGCAGTTCCTCTGTAGAGACACGAGGTCCCAAGAAAGATTCCAGAGAATAAGTAACCCCTTTCACTTGCTCCACTTCACAGTTTTTTACTTGTCCAAAATTAAGAATCTTTCCATCAGAGGGACTGATCTACAGCAAAGAGGAAAAAAAGGAAACGCATTAGGAATTCATTTATTGCTCATGAAGCAGGCATGTTCCTTTGCTGGTGGCGTAAAGCTTTCATTTCCTTTTACTCACCACGCTGTGCACACAGCAGACTGGCCGTGCTTGCGGTTTTAGCTTCCTGCGGAAGAACTCGCTGAGGTTTCTGTAGTGATGCAGATCTTCAACAGCTGCCTCCTTCATGTTCACTCCAAATGTCCAGATGTACAGGCTGTAAACAGGCTTCCGGAGCCATGTCGGCAGCTCCATCTGATTCAGACGACCCCAGGCTCGCGAAAGCAGGCGAGTCGGAACAGATTTGTACAGAGCAACCTAAAGAAAGAATCCCACCATGTCATTCGGTTCTGCCCACTCACAGCTTTCTTTTACTTCCCCCAAGAAAACAGAAAGGATCAGACTGTTTTTACCAGCCACTCCCTTGCATTCAGCAGGTTACACCACACAGTCTGTAAAGCAGCAAGAAATTAGCACTGCTCTTCGTCTGCACTCCCTCAGTCCTGATGAGGGCAAATGAGGGACAGAATCAAATTTACTATAACCTTATACTGAAAGCAGAATCTCCACTACCCTGCGGGCTGAAGCTCCACACACAGGTTACTGGAAACTGCCCCATGTGAGGCTTACATTAAAAGAAAGACAGATTTCACATGTGCTAGTAGAACACTCATCAGAAGGGTGATTTCCACATCCCAGTATTGTATGGCTCTGATGACACTAGTAGAGTCAAACACACTCATGTGAATACAGCTACAGCGGTATAAACTTACGCCAGCATTACTCCTCTTGTAACAATGGGAGCTGCTAATTGCAAGAGTATAAAGTGCCTTTTTTCCTCTAGAAATACCCTTTGGACTTACAGGAAAGCGTGTTTCAGTAACAACTAAATGAAACTGTGGACAAGAGGTATATATATGATGCTGATGTAACTGGACTGATGACACTGTCTTCCTGCTGGTAATTCCAGCAGGTAACTCCTCTGGGGTTTGTGGTTATCAGCCAAGAAGCTCACATGACCATGATGTGATATGTGGCTTGTGGACCAAGGGAACTGAACCCTCCAAAGCACTTTTGCAATAGGAGTAGTGATCTGCTGAATCCAGTACAATTTCTTTTTAACAGAACAGCTCAGCTACATGACTGGAAGTTGTGGGTTTTTTCTTAGTGAGAGGCATAATTTATTCTCAATATTAAATGTATCCTTCATAATTAAGTCTTGTAAAATACAGCCATAAACAAACAGAAGCACACACTGGCCAAGAGCCTGTCCATCAAATACAGCAAAGATTCCACTTACAAATCACCATCCTGCATCACATACAGGGATATTCCACAAGGAAAACACCAGCCCAATCTTACTTCAGATAAAGCCATATAAATGAACAGTATCTTAGGTTGGATAAGCTGAAATACTGAAGAAAAAAAATGTTCTGCCAGTTTATTTGACTCACATTATACAGTGTTAATTTCTGAACTCACTTATGCTCAGTTTAGCGCAAATACTGAGAATATGCAGCTACAACTGTAAGATAACAGAAATTGATCAAAGTTGTATTTCCTAAGAGCCCCTTCTCTCCAGAAGAGCCTGGTTTTCAAGATGACGGCATCAAACAGAACAACTGTTTAGTGAAATCATCTTAAGAACGGCAGTTTTGTGGCAGCTTTCAATCAAAATATTTGTGTAGTTGCTGCATTCTGGATTTACATTAATAACCACATGAAAGGCATCCTGCACCCTGCTTTCAACAGTGTCAGAGCAGTGATATGCATATCAGCTGGCCAGGCTAGATTGAAAATGCTCCAAGAACTTGAGGAGCAAACTCTCTTTGAGCAAAAATGACAGAAAGCAAGAGACCATTTCAGTGTGGCCGGGAGTGGGAACTGGAGGAGGTTTGGTCTGTCTTACCCTGGCCCCAGTACTTCGAGGTGACTGAATTAGTTCAGAACTTGATTTTCCTGGGTAGAACACAGACTATTAAAAAAAACCCTTGTCTGTGAAGCAATTGGACATCACAACTATGAAGAGCAAAAAAGCTGAAGGGAACCATGAATTGCATCTCTCTGCTTCCATACTGTGAACACCAGCCTGTCCTGTGTTAAGGGTCTCCACCCCGATGCTGCCAGCTCCCTCCAGGATAAAACAGCCAAAGTACACAAAGCGCAAGAGACCTGCTCACACTTACCCTGCTTACAGGCCTCCATCCCACTCTGGTCAAGGGCTTAAGAACACCGAAAGGCAGAAGATAATAGAGAATAGTCAGAGGCCAAGAACGGAGTTTCAGAGCAGGCCTAGACATACAGCTCAGCTGGCCCAACCTTCGCCTCAGGGCTAGCTGGGGGAATTGCAACCTGCAAGATTACATACACAACATGAGGGTCAGCCATCGCAGCTTCAGAACTACCACCTTCTGATAGCTGGGGATGGTTTATTTCTGCTAAACATTGATTCTGCAAGTCTTTAGTGCTCTATTTTGATCAGTTCTTCCCCTTCCCAAAATAGAAAAGCAGTTTATCTTCAAAAATCCACAGAAACCCAACAAACACAAACAAAACCCAGAATTCTCTGTCCAAAAAAATGGTGCTCACTCTCACAGGACACGCTTTATGAATGACACACTCAAAATTTAAATGCAAGATCACTTGCAGGTGGCACTCGAAAACAAAGTCACAGCTAGTTCATCCAGCTAACGACTTAACATGGTAAGTGGGACTTTAAGAACTCTCACTGAGGGACAATCTTATGGAAAGAACAGATACTCTGGATGAGAAATCCTTGAGACCAAAAAGAGGTCCCTCAGAGGGTTCACGTGTTGAAGGCATCTTGTCTAGAATGTGCCTCAAGTTGTATTTTGTATCACAAAAGATGCTGGAGTTAAATTTATACAGACCTGTTGGTCCTTCTCTAACTTTGGGAAACAAGCACTTACTTAGAGACAACAGGAGGGGCACTCCCGAGTTAAAACAATTTATAAATAACTGGTTCCAAAAGACATTCCAGGTCTGAAAACCTTCACTGGGTACCCCAGTTCTGAACAGAGAACATATGCACAAAGCCAATACTTCTAGTGCTGCATGAGTGTAGTCTCCACAGGCCAGTAACCAACTCCTTTGCTTCATAACCAACCGCATCTATGGCTTTTTGTCACGTGGTTGTTCTAACTGAGAGGAAACTCATTTTGCAGAAATGCTCATGGGGAAAAATTGAACTTGTAACTCTCAGAGGGAAAAGCTGCTCAACTTACTAGGCACTGTGAGCCCCCGTTCAGATCCCTGCAGGAGGTCTGGGTAAGAAACCCTTCAGGGCCCCACTTACTCTTTGGCTTTTAGTCATGAAGAAGCCATTGGCATTTCCAAAGTCCCATTATCAAATTGAAGTCTGCCTGTCTGGGCAAAATACTCAGATCCTCTGGGCACTGACTTCAGTCCTGGCTAACACACAGTCCTCCCCATGCTGCTGAAGGCAGCATGCCTGCAACTGGGATACAGCTATATGCGCCCCCAAACTGGAAGCAATATGCTCTAGCTGCTCTGAACAGCTCTCTCACTGGATTATATGATACAAATGATGAGGTACAAAGTACTGTGTATGTCTTCCCAGGATGGAAAGAAGCTGGGAAATCAAAAGAAAACTTCTAGCCAAAGCTCTCTTTTCAAAACTTGCATCAGGATTAAAATTCCATGCAGACAGGTAACAACTGTCACCCCTTTGGGATGCAAAGTGCTTTTGGCTCAGACTTCTGCAGTGACCACAGCCTTTTCCTTCCAGGAATTAATTAACAAAAACCAAAGAGTGATCTGTGCATCACAGTGCAAGGGGGAGGAAAAAACCCTGAGGAGGTAAGTGCTGCCTCAGCAGAGGTAAAGCCGATTTCCTCTCAGCAGGAGGTGGGACTGCCTCTGCATGGGAATTGGGAAGGGGCACTTCACCTTCTTCCTCCCATCCTTGCCACCCACTAGCCTATGATGTGCTGGAGGGCTGGCAGGCTGGGTTGGATTACCAGGGCTGGATTGCCAGTGGAGGTCCCCCTCCCGCTGCTCTCCCCCTCTTCACTGCAGTCGCTCATGGACCAATCCCTGCAGAGCTGCATCCTGGCAGCTCGCTCAAGCCCTCGGGCTCCTCACTGCCTTGGCCTGGTTTCAGAACAGTCCCTCACTATTTTTTCCATTCTCCTAGTGATGGAGAGCAGAAAGGAATGGAATGAAAGCATTCTCGTTCCCCCTGTCACATAACAGCATGCCCTTCTCTGCCAATTCAATGCATAAGGAGCTTTATAGTAATTAGGCCAAACAAAAGCTTTGCAGATGGCTGTTGCTCCTTCTGCCCAGAAACCTTCCCATCCTCCCTCCCTCCTTTCTCCCTTCAGTCACCATTCCTGCAAAGCAGAAAATACTGCACAGTACCTGAAGCGAGTTCTCCTATTTGGTGTACCCCCGGCAGAGCCAGCCAGGCCTGGACTCTCCAGTTGTAGGTGCTGGTCCCCTGCACAGCTGCTGCTGCTGCCATTCCCTGAACGCAGCCTCCGGACATGAATTTTAACTTTGTGGAGGTTGTAGCAAGAGGGTGGAGGGTTAGATAAAGCTTTATAGCATCTCACCATTTCCCTGTGTGCAGATCTGGTCCCTGCAGGGTGTTTGACTGACACATCGTCAGGGTGACGGTTGGTTGCAAGGTCTACCTCTCTTCCCTTTGCTTGCTCCGGCACAGGAGAGAGGCCACGGCGTCAGAGTTCCCAATTCCCCCGCTGGTTTGTCTCTTGATTCCCCCTCTGTTTCCCACTTGAATCTCTGCTACGAGGGTTGCAGCTATTGCAAACAAACAGGCATTGGGTCATATTTCAATATCCCACTACAAAGCTGACTCTGCACAAGATAAAAACGAGCTGTCCGTATAAGCAGTCCTTGCTCCTCGCTTGTCGGGGCTGCCATTGAAACTCAAGTCTCCAAAGCCCACCCTGCAGTCCCAGGCTGCCGGGCAGCGATGCACCACAGGCAGAGGAGCAGCCAGATGGCCTTGCACGGTTAACCCAGCGCCAGTCTGAATCCGAGGCTCAGAGGAGGAGTGGCGTGGAAAAGAGGAGGAGACAATTGCCAGCTTCAATTCTGCAGTGCAGCAGCTACCACTAGGAGTTCTGGACTGCTGGGCACCAAAAATCCTTTCCTGCTCTTAATATCCAGCTTGGAAAGAAGAAACCAGAAAGGAAAGGAAGGTATTTCTGTTCTATAGTCCTTGCCAGATACCAACATCCATCTCCTGAAGTCCCTTTCCATCTTAAAAGACTCTCGCATAAGGAGCCCATAAAGGACATTCTTCTACAAGTACCCAGATACATAACAATGAAACAAGTTTAGGGCCAGCTTGAGAATCGGGTATAAAAGACTTGTTAAAGTGCCTATTTTGTGACAATCAGTATTGTCACATTTTTATGTGCAGCAGAACTAAAATGCAAACCTGAGTACAGGAAGTTTTGGGTTGGTTTATTTAAAAAAAAAAAAACAAAAACAACAAAAGGCTGTAGTATTTCTATCTGAGCATACAGAGAGAAATTTCCCTCTTAGACCCTGCAGACCACATCTCAAACACGGATTTTCTGCACCTCCTGTGACTGGATTTGGATTGTTAAGGGAGCCTGAAAGCAGACCCTTGGTTCAGAAACTGTTAGTTGGCCAGCTACATCTTGCCTCAAGACTAGACCAAACACCAGGACCAATTCAGGGCCAGCTCTCCAGTGGCTGGTTCACTTCTGTTATCTTTTGAGGCTGGCTTTAAAAAAAATAATTAGGATTTCCTTGTTTGCAAAGCTCTCTAAACACCATGAATCTATATGCCTAAGAGAGTGGGTCCAAAAGAGCACTGGTGGGCTGATATGAGGGCAAGGGTTGTATTGTATTAGAGACAAGGCTGGAGATGTGGGAGGGCCAGCAGGAAAAGCTAGAATTAACTAGCTAATGGGACCCCACTCCAATTTCCTTGCAAGTAAAATTCCCCATTCCCTCAAAAGGGGAACATCTAGAAAGAATTTTGTATTTTGACTGACCTTCAATGTTAAATATTACAGATATTCTGGGGTGTCTGTATTAGAGTCCTTTTTTCAGCAAGAAAACTGTAATACAGTGTTCTAGACCCCAGGAAGTTCCAAGGCCTCTGTTATGCTGTTGTCTGAGCTCAATTTTAACAATTATTACAAAAAGTTAAAAATCCAGCCAATTGAAGTAAGATCAACCCGAAGTGCTCCAAACAGCCTCCTTCCTCTCCAAGCCCTGGGCCAACTTTGTTTTCCTATTTAAAAATATCATTCAGTCTTTGCTTTGCTGGCACAAGAAACTCCTACACAACAGAAGTGAAGCCATCTGGGTAGTGAAATGATGAAAGCAGTTACCCAAAACCCCATCCAAATTCAGAGCAAAGCAAAAAGGAGCACAGAGGAGCTGTCGCTCTGGATTTGCCTGGAGTATTAGAAATCACCACCATTAAATTGTAAATAGAAATGAGCTAAATTGACAACATGGCTTCAAAAGGCACTTCAGACCATGGTGAAAATTAGTTTCACACTGAACATGTGTCTTCACAGAGCTGTGGGAGTTCCTAAGCTTGGCACTGGCAGAGCCAGGCAGGGGCAGAGCACCCTGACCCACTGCTGCCCTTTGTGCAGCCAGGCTGGCACCCTGCTCCCTGCCCTCATCTCCTCTCAAGACCTTCACCTATGCATGACTTTGCAGAAAGATACCAGAGCAAACAGAGGTCTTATCTGCATTTTCTGCACTCTTCCCTATAAGGGTAAGGGATGTAAACCCACAGGCTCTTTCAGTAGAAATTCAGTCTTATTCCCCAAAACTTTTTCAAGAAATTATGATATTCTAGATTGAACAAATCTGATTCTACGAAAGCATGGAACAAGTTAAATAGCTCACCTGCTCCCCACAAACAAATGGACCATGGGTTCTACAGCCCAAAGCAGTGGGAACTCCCAGACTTCAGTTCAAAACAAAAACTGTGGCACAGGAGAAATCGCTCTCGAGGAAGGGAGAAATACTGCTGTTAAAAGCAGGTTTTCTCCATTTCTTAAAGAATGAGCTCAGATGAGTAAGAAGACCCACAGTTTTCTTCAGTTCTGTTCTACTGACCTCATTACATTCACCAAGGGGCAAATACCAGAGTTGTGCTGAAGTCCTGGCATATATGGCAAGTTGCCATCCCTGTTGTGGCTGCCCCAGGAGCAATGCAAGGTTCCTACAGTGTAAAAAGGCCAAAATTAAAAACCCACCCCGAGTTTTACACTATGGGGTAATGAACAAGAACTGCTGATCTACCAGCTCATGACAGTTATATGCCCCTAAGGGCATCTCAGTGGCTAGACTTGCGATGCAGGCAATGCCACAAAGCCTGTTACTAGCTTAGACAGAAATCTATGCATTGCTGGTTTGTAGGAGTTGGGCATCAGTAAGAACTGTTTGAAATCACTCAGAATCCCTTTCAGTCAATAAAATCAGCAGTTACCAGGTCTCAATCCCTCGAGAATTATCTAATAGAGAACTGCTAATATGCCAGGAATGCAACACCGTTCTGTTCCATCAGTTCAAATACAGCATCCAAATCCAGTGAGCTCATTTCATTACTACCTCAAGTTTTAACAAATAATACAGCAAGGCATTTTCAAGAAAGACTAATATGCAACTGAACTTCAAACCTCAGTTTTAAATCATAAGCATGAATCATTAGGCTTGGAATGCCAAGTTGGAGAGCTCAGAGTCCTCTGGTCACACTTTCTACATTCGGTAACAAACTACTGTTTAAAAAATGCACTGGGCACATCCAAACGCTATATTCTATTTAAGTGCCAGTGAAAATAAGGTCTTGTAATCAGGGTGAAGAGGTACTCGGTCACTATTTAAGGTCCCATTCCTTTCCCAGTGGTATGCTTCATTTCAGACACATAACCCCTTCTCCCATCCAACCTTCTCTGGAGCCAGCCCAGCAAGAGGAACACAGGATGCTCCACACCCAGCCCAGTCCAGAGCTCCTAAACATTGAGAGCACAACAAAACTCCTGTGATGCTGCCGGGAAAACCCGAGTGCACAGCTAGCAGCTGCCAAGGAAGGCCACGGGATTTGAGGAGCACACTCACTTCCAGCATGGCTGGGATGAGCTCAGCAAGTGCACTGCTTCTGCCGATGGACTGCTGTGGACTAATGCAACAGACCGTGCTCTGCTTCAGCCACCCTTCCTTTCTAAAACGCTTTACTTTTCGCATTAAGAAGCCTTTTTATATGTTTTTATTAATTTATTATGAAAAAAAAACCACTTTGATAATTTCCCAATTATACATAGCTTGTTTAGTTCCCGTCTATACACAGAGAGGAAAAACTCCAAAAGGAGTACTTTTTTAAGTCAGCAATAAAAGGTCAGGTGGTTTTTAAAACTTGACCCTGAATTCCGTACAAAAAGCCTGTTGTATGGTGTCACAGAGCTGGTCTGTGAAGCAAGGAAGGAAGTTTTATTTACTTTTGCAAAGGAACATGAAAATTGATGGCACCTAAACTGCACTGTATTCTTTTAATATTTTGTAGTATTATTTTCCATATCACGGGGTTTTTGGTTTTCTTTTTCGAGGCACAACCAACCCCCCTCGTGGGCTCAACACGTGTGAAGCGAGCTCCGGGCTCTGTAAGGCTCTAACGGAAGCACAAAGCCGCGGTGCCTCTCCGCAGCGAGGCGGGACCGGCGGAAGCTGCGCGAGCCCCGCGGGAGTCAACTCCGAGAACGCCAACCCAAGAGACTGACTCGGTTTGAATGAGCTTCATGAGAGAGTCGAGACTTCGGAACGTCTCTCCGACACTTCCAGCAAGCCACACACCGAGGATTACTCGCCGCTGGTCACCAGACTTCGCACACGGGTCCTTACCTGTTGCTAGCCGGCAGCGCCCACCGCCCAGCCGGGTCTCCTTGTCCTCCTCCTCCCCGCTTTCCGCTCTCTCCCGCTGCCGCCTTTCTAAAGCGGTTTTCGGACACGTGAACAAAGCAGCGGATGGCAAAACCCCACCGACACCCGCGGCACGGCACAGCCCGGCCCGCTCCACCCGCACCCCGTCCGGCCTGCACCTACCTCCCGTCCCGCACTCCCGGTGCCGGACCGCGCCTTAAAGCAGCAGCGCGGTGCCGGTGGCCCTCCCTCGCTGCCTCCAACCACTGGCGCTCCGCAGGCTCTGCCTTCCCGCAGGGCCCCGGCCCCCAAGGAGGAGGAGCCAAGGCAGGAGACGCAAAAAGGAAGGGAAGCCGGAAGGGACGGGAACACAGGGACAGCCTTGGCGGGGCGGGCAGGGCGGCTCCGCCGGGACACCCCGGGAACGAGAGTTCCCTTCACCGCTTCGCCTCCTAAGGAGCCGCAGGGAAAGCGGCGGTGCCGGGCAACAAGGCGCTATGGGGACTGTACCTGTGTCCCCTCAGCCTGCCGGGACATCGCGCTTGCCACTTCATGGACCGGGTGCGTTAACGCAATCAGACACACGGAGCTTCAGCTAAAGCAAAAAGTGCACTGCCGTCTCACAAAGTGCTCCTGAAATCACTTCCTAACCCAGCAAGGCGCTCAGGAAGATGGATGAGATAGAAACCATTTACACAGTCAAAAAGCCACCTCACTTAGCCGGCCATATTAAGAAAATGATTTTACTCAGTTCAGTTTTCCAGGACACCTCAGAAACAATATACCCCATCACACCCTTCACACATGATCAAGTCGTTGAAATTTCACCACTTTGGACATTCTCTGACACCTTTGCCATGTGCATTGGCGCACTCTACAAAGACATTTTTGCCAGCAGCGTGTTTGCTCAAATAAAACTCCAAACATCAGAATATGGGAGCAGGAATGAATAAGAAACCAACCCAGTGGAGATGATGCTTCGTTCTTCCAAAGTTGGATTAAAAAAAATAATCAAGATATTTTTCCATTACTAGCTCTTCCTTAAATTCACTGCACACCTCTTGCCATAACACTGAATGTCCACCTCATCCGGGCCAAGAAAACCACCTTCTGTGTTGTACTGCCAAAAGAGCACCCAGTGTCCTCGGTTACATAAATACGAGCAGTTTTTAATATCAATAGGAAGGACTGTGTTGTTCTTACCTCTGAGAACCAAGATCCTATGCCTAACTCAAGCACTTCTCCACTGTATTAAGTTGTTTTTGAAAACTGTGGCCCTTAGCAACAAGCTGAGGTTTGCCCAGAACACAACTGTGAATTAACCTGTCATCTGTATGCTCAGATGTCATCACAGCTCACTTCCCTTAAAGGCTCACTTCAGACTTCCTGCTGCATGTCACTTCAACACACACTGTTTTTCAATTAGACAAAAAAGAGCCAACTGTGGAAGCAAAGGACAGCTACAGAAGTTCCTCTCTAGAGAAAAACTCTTACTCATCCAGTCACTCTGTTCATCTATAGTAATTCTTCAATCCTGTATCAACACCGCCCAAGTGAGAACACACAAAATGCCTCTAGTTTGCATATGAACAGTGTGTTATGCATGCAGATCACAGCAAGAAATGTTCTGTGACAGCAAGGATTTGAAACAATAAGCTTCCATCCATCTGATAAATATCTACCTGTGTCCCTTACAGCCGGCTGCATTACCTCATCTAATTAAATGAAAGCTGATCCTCACTGGCATTCACAGTGGGAGACACCCTAAGGCCTTAATCAGCTCAAGCTATTAGCTACATAATGTCTCTAAGAAAATTAGAGGAAGAAAAGGTCTGGGCTAAAGGAACAACAGTTTTGTCTTTCCCTGTGGAAGACTTTAGGGACACACCAGATTGGTTTCCTTGTCATTCCTTCATGAAGTATTCAGGAGTATACAATTTGATCAAAAACTACAAACACTTCTATAACGTAACAGTATGTACCTCTGCTACAGGAAGGGGTTTCCTGCCTGCATAAGGTGATGATGATTTCCTACTTCATATCTTTGTCACCTGCTCAGAAGCAGGAGAAGCTGCCTGGCACACAGAGCTATCATGTGGAAGGTGCTGCACGCAAGGTTAGTACCGTACAATCAGAACTTCCTAGCAACAGGCTTAGCAACACAGCAGTTTCTTGTTCTATACTACTCTTTCCAAAGCCCACTCAATTGCACATGGTGTCCTTTTACCTATACAAAGGCTTACATTGCTCAAAAAAAAAAGACTACACCCCTCTTTTCCCACACCCTTCATTGTGCTTCCAGGGATGCAATAAACCAGAATAATGGAAAATGAAAGGTCAGCAAAAAAGACATTTTACTTTCCAACCAAAAGGAACAATGCAGCTCTTATATTTCTTGAATCCTTCATTGTTCAGAGTATTTCTTGCAATGTCTGAACACAGTTCCTCTTTTTCCTCAGAACTGCCAAGCTTCCTTTCTCTCCCACAGAAGTAGTCAATAGAACTTAAGCCTATAAGGAAGGACTAGGAAATCTCATGTCTCCTACTGGTACCTGCTACATTTGGAGACCTGCTTATCAGTTTGAAATTCTGTGTGTGATTCCCCACTGCAAAAAACAGATCCTTCAGAGCTGTTTCATCAACAGCAATACTTGTAGCTTCGCCAAATAAAAAACCAGCATAGTGAAAGAAAATTAGTTTAATAAATAACTTACTCAATTTCATACTTAAAAGTATGACCAATAAGGAAAGGACATTTGGTTTTGAGCATCAAAACTGAATTGACATAAATACTCTGTGGACACTTACCAGTTCTTTTTTATTCCGAACATAAAACCTGTTTGAAATAAGCTTCAGCAGGAAAAGAATATTCGTAAGACAGAAATTCCTCAGGGGCTATCATGGCCTAAGCTTTTAGTATCTCGGCTGTCTGGCTTGTATCTGATTTGGGTCACTAGTGAAAATAAATGTAGGGATTCCAGGCTAGTCCCACCCACAGGCATGTGGCCAAACCACACACAAACTGGCAGTGTGCTCAGGAATGCAAAGAAATGGGATGCTAAAGGTCATACCGAAGCATCTCCTACACAACCCTATGATCCTAGAATGTTTAACTCCTTGCCTTCAGAAAAGGCACAGAAGCAGGCATTCACCTGGTGGCTTGGAAGAATACCACATATACTTCAAAGTGTCTAACATGGAGTTAGACAATATCCTTAATATTTCAAATGAGATTCAGCTGTTAGAGGAAGTTATTTCTTACTTCAATGCTGCAATGGATATTTGACCTATGAAACTGATACACATACTGCAATTCCACAGTAATTTCTAAACTCCTTGGAATCCACAACAAAAAGGCAAAAATCCCTCAGGATCAGCAAGAGCCATTACAGCCTAAGTGTTACCTCTAACAAAAAAAACAAACAAACAAAAAAAAAAGTCTTGCTCTACATTCACAAAGAAAATGGGTAGATTTTTATTAAGTATTAATTCTATCTCAGCTTCCTTGTAAAGTATATAAGGCATGAAGACACAGAGGAAGAAATGCCCCAAGCAGCACTGACTGAGCAGCTAGTGAGAAGATAAACCCTACAACTACTGCACAAGCTGTACCCATAGCTAGAACTACTAGGACAAAAAAATCCTCAGCACTAAATGGGTTTTGAATTTTATGATATGTAATTTTAGTGTTGCCTATTTTGATTTCTATATTTAATTCTGTAAACTGTATAATGTGCTTAATTTGCTACTTTGCAATGCAAGGCAGGGAAAACAAGAAAACGCATTGCTCTGAGCAGAGCCCCAGTTCCATCAGTTGCTGCACATGCCTTTTGCTTTCACAGGAGTGCAACTGGACAGTTGGCTGAAGATAAGTCTGCATCATGCCTTGGCAGTGGAAGGCAAACAGTACAGAGGAGCAGAAGCCAAGGGAAGGTCATTCCCTTTTACTTTGTGCACCTTCGACCACACTGTGTCCAGTTTTCTTAGAATCAAGAAAGGTGTTGATGGACTTGAGCACGTTCAGTGAAGGGCCAGCAGCATGGCCAAAGGGTTGCAGCACATGGCCTATGAAGATGGGCTATGGGTATTGAGCATGTTTAGCCTGCAGAAGACTTAGGAGGGACCTAACAACAACCCTCCAACAGCCAAGATGAGGTTGCTGAAAAGATGAAATCAGGCTCTTTACTGAGGGGGATGGAAAGACAACAGCTATAACTTGAAACAAGGAAGGTTCTAACTTTTTAAAATTAATATATATTTATATGTAAAAAATCGTACATAAATTTCAAATATGTTTTAATAAACAATTTTATATATTTTCTATAAATTGTATTATTTTTTATATATAATTAACTAGTAAGAAAAACATTTTTCACTATGAGGATAATTAAGCATTGAAATAGGCTGCCCACAGACACTGGAATTTTTGTCTTTGGAAATTTTTAAGAAACAAGTGCATAAAGTCCTGAGCAGCCTGGTCTGAAATCAGCTCTGCTTTAAGCAGGAGGGTGGGCGACATGAATCTGAATGATTCAGCGCCTACCAAATACCTTTTTATTCAAAAAGTATGTAATACCATCACTTGATTAACTACCTCTTCTACCTCCCTTCTAACAAGTATTTATAAAGCGTCAGCCATACTAAAAGGTGGAGGAGACACCAGCAGCTCCTAATGCATCATGGTATTGATTCAGCCAAAATGACAGTTACTTAAGTGACAGAAACTTCAGTTCCATGCTTTGTCAAAAATGCATTGGCAATAAAGGACAAACTAAACATACCCTCATTGGAATGAGAGCAAAGAAGCTTTGCATCAAATGTGGCAGAAGCAAAATTGCCCCAAGTTTCTTACCTCCCACTCACTTGCAAGCTTCACTGGCACCTCTATGCCCCTCTTCTCCAGCTGTTCCAACTTGTAATCCTCATATTTTCTGTATCCTGCATATCCTCCTCCTGTAGCTACCAGAACATGGAAGGGGCGCAGGCGGAATACTTGCCCTACTGAAGCAGTATGAAACTTCTTCCTGTCTGTGACAAAAAAGAAACCCACACTTCAGGAAAGAGAACAACTACACAGTAAAGAAGAAACCTATTATGTGCACTGAAGGATGTCAGCTTAGGTGAAGAAAATGTAATTAGAAATCTGTGATCCATAACGTATGTATAAATGCTCTTAAGTATTCCAGTTATTGCAGCATAACAAGTTACTGAATCTCAGCCGATGAACACTAATTGGTCATCTGTGGTTTTAACCTTATCCACCATTGCATATCCCTCCAACATTCTTCCCAAAATATACATGAAATGAGCTCTCTGAAAGCACTGTGGAGAAATAGGATGAGCTGCCTGAAAGCATTATAATTATTTTCCAACAATGAGATCTATGTTGTTACTATACAGAATGATCAGCTGCTGGGGAATAATCCATGGTACTGTGAAGCTTCGGGCTCCTCAGTCATTAAAGCTTTCATTATAGTGAGGGAATTCCCAAAACGTACAGCTAACTGGAAGAGGGAAGGAAATGATGACCTGCTTTGGTGTAGGTTTGGTAAACAGGGTAAGAGGCATATTTCTGCTGTAATACAGCGCACTACATTGGGGGAGGGGGGGAGAGAAGATGTCTAGTGTTATGTGTTATTTCTTACCAAGCACTACCAAGCTCCTCCTGCATAACACAAGCCTTGCATGTCATCTGTGAGATCCAAGTACACTGCAATGTCACTAAGCAACAGGCCAGCCACACAGGAAAGCAGAGAGAGCAGTGGTAAGTATTCTCCTTGCCAGATCTTCAGAGAAAACTAGTATGTTAAGGATTAATGGTCTAAGGGATGTGCTGCTTCTACCTGTATTACAGGCAGTATGAAAGTTCTCAGAAATGAGCATAACTCACTAACAGATAGAGAAAACCCCCAAAAGAACCAAGTCTCAGATACTGACTGGTGTAATTTCCACAACAATCATTAACAGGATGAGCCAGAATCAAAACCAGTGGACGAGATATTGTTCCATCAATGTCAGGCTTAGGGTTTGACAGTGAAAGGATGCATTACTAACCAGATCTATTTCTAGGCATGCACAGAAACAAAGTGTAATTGCTCAGCAACTGGAAAAGCTTTAGTTATAAGTAGTCAAGTTGAGTAAAAGCATCCATGATGCTGCTAAAAGATGCCCAATAAAAATAATTCTTGCTCACATTTTGGTTTACCTAAGCAATATTTTTGCTCATTTCTTTCCTACATACAATTCAAACAATGTTTTAAATTCCATGTCCTAAAATACGCAATCTGAAAACAGCTTTATCTTCCTAAAAAATAAAATAGTAAAAAAAAAAAGTCTTATTTTCTGAAAAAAAAAAAAACAAAAAACTAAACAACAAAACAAACCAACAAACAAGGCAGCAACTACAGTTACAGTTAAGATCCTAGAAAATATTCTGCCCTAAATAGCAATGCTCAGTAAAAGGCCAGGTATCATTTAGAACAGCTAAATGCTTTTAAAGACTTTTATTTATTTTGAATTTACAAAGACTTTACAACCTTTAACTCTGCATCACTATTTCAACAGAAATGTTTGTACAGAGACCTATGATACTCTTTAGCCCTAAAGCCCTGAACTCCTTTCTCACCACATCTTTGCTTCTAAGTTAGCAAAGCTGCTCAGCTATTTCATCAGAGATAGCAAATTCCCAAACCAAACCCCTCAGTGAGAACAGTTCTTTCTGGTTTGTGTGCAGGGACAGGCTATTTCCCCTTCAAGAGCCTCTATTGATTACACCAGTCTGAACCTTTCTTTTCCTATGCTAGAGACTGAATCATTTGAGGTTCCACAGGCCACAGCAAACAATTCGTCAATAAATGATTTGAAGAGTTGACTTTTCCCCATCTCCAGTGCTAACGAAACAGCACTTCTATAACTGGTATCCAAGCCACTATCATTGGCAAAGGCATCTAACATAACCTTTGTTAAGGGGGTTTGGCCATGACAAATAAAACTCCACACCTTTCAGACAGGAATGAAATTCACACAAGTTTACAAATCCCAAGACAAAAAGATTAGTTACTAAGTCTGGCAACAAACCCATGCTCAGGCAGCTGGGACTTGGTTAGAGATTTCAGAAGAACATCGTGTCCTCTAATGATACTAACACTACAGCAGCCCTTTAGCAAGAAGCATGAGAATGTGAGGAAAGCTCATGCTTTGGCACATGAGCCACTAGAAACAAACCTGGGACAAGAGGAAAAAGGTGTGGGACTTTTGACATACTAATAACATTTTTAGATGCTTTGAACCCTAAATCTGAACTCCTTCCAGATAAGGCGAACATGTTTCAGATTTCTCTTAAACATTATGTATATTTAGCAAATGAGAATGAAAATAAAGTCATAATTTCTTTCTCTGGAACAGATGAAAATGACTCATTCTCTCAGAAGCATTAAAAAATGCAAGCTGGGAAAGCAAAGTGCGTAATCGAAGGCAGTCAGAGGCAATAATCTAAAGATTGCTTTGTTACTCTCACCAAATAAAGGATTTCTTCTAGGAAAAGATGCACTTAGAGGCGACCACTTATAAGGATAGAGATAAGAGTAGTTATCTTCTCCTAATTACATCATTTGCAAGTCATCTACATTTAAATCCAAATCAGAATCTAAAATGTTTAAAATATGCCTTTCCAGCTGTAGCCAATACTGCTCTAGAAACTACAGCATCTAAACTACTGTCTAGATTTGCATCTCTGGAAGGCTCCTCAGATCTATAAAACCATTGTGGGACAGACAGGACATCTAAAAGGACAGAGAAGAAGCTTTCAGCCATGGCTAGGGAAGCTCTTTATCTAAAATGGCCCTCTTGTAGCAATAAAAGTAAAAATAATAAAGAAATAAACCCTGACAAAAAAAATATTTCCTTTAACAACATTTGTTATCCAAGTATTCCAGTAGAGCTGAGAAAAATGAGGAATCATATGAAACAGGTAAATACATTTTGTACCTGGAAAACGCAACACCAAAGGAGTAGAGCATAATTTCAAGTGCGTGTCTATGGAAATGCCATGAATTGAACAGGTCTCTGATGCTAGATTCCCACTTCTGCTTTAACCTGAAGAATTTCATATTCACCAGTATGACTGACATTTGCCCAACTTTGAGTAACCCTGAATTTAAAACCACTGGGTAGATACAAGCCTTCACTTACCACTGAAGAATGTCCTAGAAGGTGGATGCTTCCACAGGACTCCAGTCTTCAGAAACAGGTTGTCATGTATAAGGAAGTTACAGCTAGTTAGCAAACTGCAAATACAACAGACAAGAAGCAGCTGCTTAAGTACAAACGTTTAATGATGCATCAATTTAAGCAGCTCAATAACAGTGATAATCTTATATTCAGAGGCTGAATAACAGAGGGAAAAATCTAGTATCCTAAAGTTAGGGAAGTATCCTAACATTTCCACTGAGCATATTCCTTCCTGGCCTGCTCCGTCCGTAAAAAAAGGCAAACCAACCCCAAACAACTGACAATCCAACTGCTCCTGCAGATAGTTAATGCTGCATCAGTTTCATCTTTTCTTTTTCTTAACAAATATTGATTTATGTTCCTCTTGAGTTTAATTCTACTGTAACAGTGATACTTGTCCGAGTAACGCATGTGCTGATCTTGGCAATAGCCCTTTTTGGACAACTAGTTATGTTGACATTATGTATCACATCTTGCCCTGTTTGGAGTTCTAAGATGTGATTGTAAATACAACATGTGTGGTTTTTTAAAAAAAAGCTGATACCTCATTTCATCTCATTTTATGCAGTGTCCTGGCTTAAATGTTTAGTAACCTGTTTGGGTTTGTTTTTTAAATAACTGAATCTAGAACTGATGAGCATAACTACTAACCCCGTTTCCAGTTTAACATGGACCTGTTTTATCCAACAGCATGCAAACATCTCCTTTAAGGTCAGTAAGTAACTTGTATTTTGCTGGGAAAAACAAAAACATTTAAAACAAGACTGCTCTACATACAAGGAATACACACATCACAAGCATCATTATCTTCTATAACAAGCTAACAAGTATTTACTTCCATTCAAAGATAATGTTTATAATGGGCAAAGTTGAAACCAGCCATGCTGATCAAAACAAACTCTGTTTGCAAATGTTATGGTAAATTTTTTAATGATCATTTAGTGCTTGGGATTATTCCATCTCCCCCAGGCTGCTTCTCAGGTGTGTCATTCAGGAAGCTCCTACAACAGCAACCATCTTAAGAGACAATTCTGAATCAGGTTCCTGTATCCTTTTCCTCACGAGGCTGGTGGGGAGGAGGATTCCAAGAAGTAATGTCATTTATTAGGCCAACTAGTATAGCTGGAAAAGTAAAAAGGCTGCCAGGCACAGAAAGCTCTTCTTTAGAGTTTGTCTTACCACTCTGTATGCTAGTGACCTGTGAGTGGCTCTGCCACTCCAAAACCAGAGACTTACAACTGTCCAACACAGGAAAAAGGTTCAACCACGATTTTTCATATGTTTAATATATAACATTTCCGTTCTGGTTTCTAATGATCTGAACAGGATACATCCAGTTGTGAAAGAACTACTTACTTTCAAAGACTTAATGCAAGCACATATTGCCAAGTTCTTGAAGAACACATGGCAACACTGCATCCTGCTGTCAAGACAGGATTCCAGGGCCAAGCCAGGGCAGGAGAGGGGCAGTGTTCTCACACCAAAAGACTCAGTTCTCTGGTAAGAACCAGGTGCAGCAGGTCTTTGTGCAACCCTTTCATTCCCAGGATGCAAATGCCACAGGTGGGATGTCTTCATTTGGCCTTCTAACCTTTCATCTGCTCTTGATGAGATACACGCTGAGTACAGATTAACTTCATTAGCTTACAAGCTATTGCATCATTCAGGGCCACTCAATTCAAGGAAGTGGTTATTAAGAACGTTTAGAATTAATTTCAGGTGTCTGACTAGTTACACATAGACACCTCTTTACTTAGAAGAAGGGTCTACAAATAACAGATTTCTTGTCTAGAACTCACATAGTAATACCAGTAGACACTTGCTAACAATATTTCGATGTTAGCCAAGGACAAACAGCTGTAGTTTTAAATTGTCTCCATAACATGGTATCAGTAATATCTCACCCTGCCCTTCAGCTTCACCATCTCCATTAAACTCATTGCATTAACGCAAATGTGTCAGGATAGTCCCTCCCCAAAACACGGATTCCTGTGACCAGGTGCTAAACATACCACGCTGCCACATCATCTACCAGGATATTATTTCCTTAGCAAGGCAGAAAAAGCATCCCACACTGCTGCAGAACCTGCATATTTTACATAGCAACAGAATGCAAGTTTAGATGAACACGGAAGTGTCACCAGACCTACACTAATTTGTGCTATTACAAGGCCTGCCTTATAACATATTAAAACACCTGGGATAAAAGGAGCCCAGGATAAACTGGAAGCCTGTGGGTTATTTCTAAAGGATTAAAGAAACTAAAAACTAATCCAGTTTGCACTGGACTTAAATTTACCAGAAAAATCTTAAAACCCTAAAAAGTCTGGGAAAAAAACCCAAACCATTTAGCTGCAGTCTAAAGCACTAACATTCTCAACACATAGATTAGATTGATACATAATAACCTAAAAAATAAAGGCACATCCAGAACAAAACTAGCTGCATTGGCTCCACAGGAGCACCAGGAGCTGTGTGGTTGCCAAGGTAGGGCAGGGCATTCCAGGTACTCCAGCACAGAGATCATCCCGGAAGAAGGACACAACTAACCGCAGACCCTAAGCTCTTATTAAAACTGGGTTTGGTGCCTAACATGAGAAAAACAATCTCCTCCTTACTCTGAAATCTAAAAACAGGTAAAGGTGATAAGATTAAGTAGTCTGTTGCCCTCCTCCTGACAGAAGATCTTGGTGGGTACAAGGGTGCAGGAGGGCACCGGCTTCCTGACCCCATCACCCACCCTGAGGGTGCTGGAACAAGAAACTGTGGGGTCCATGTTAACTTCAGCCCCTCAGTGACTGCTCATCACATGTCGAGGGACAACACCCCCGGGATGCCAGACAGCAACATGCTCTGCACATGAGGTGTATGCCTCAGGTTTTGAGACAGAAGGTGGAGTCGGGGGACCGTGTGTTCTAACAACGCATTCATATCCTAGAAACAGCATTCTTAAAGCGGATCCGTTGCCATGAAACGAATAAACTTAAAAAGCACATCTGCAGAGGGCAGTGGGTTATACGGGAGCCGCGACTCCTCACAGCCCACCATGATTGCATAACCTCGGGGCAGCAGCTGCCCCTTCTGCCCGTTTCCATAAACGCACACGGCCAGTCACTGACCATGAAAACGTGCTAAAGATACACGAGGCCATACGCTTTTCTCTTTTAAAATAAAATGAATTCCCTTCCAGCTTGAACACCAAGGACAAGCCTCCCCGCACCTGACCAGCGCCGAAGCACCAGACACAACCGCGTCTTCGCCTCAGCAGGGAAACGTCAGCGACCACGGAGGTGGCTGCGGCCCCCGGCTGGGGGGAGGCTGAGCTACAGCACAGCTCCTCCTCACCCCCGGGTGCCGGCTGTCAGACCACCGCTGCCGCCTCTCCCCAGCTCTGCCGAGCCAGAACATCTCCAGCCCATTAGCCACCGGGCAGCGCCGTGCCGTGCCGTATCATACCATACCGTCCCGCCTGCCGTGCCCATACCTGCTCCGTCGCAGAACGCACAAACCGGCCCCCACCATGGCCGCCGCCATCTTGCCTCGCCGTCACCGTGCCCTCTGCCGCGTCCTGCGAGTGAGGGCGGGAGGGAGGCAACCGAGGGGCGGAGCCAGGCTGTGGAGGGGCAGGGCCAGGCGGTGGCGGGGCGGGGCCAGGCGGTGGAGGGGTCGGTGCAGCTGAGGGGGGGTGGGCAGGGCGGGATGCGGTGTGGGGGCGGTGGCGCGGCTGGGAGCGGTATGAGGTGAGGCCGTTACCTGAAGGCAGTATGCGTGTGGAGAGGGGACCATTTATCAGAGCAGATATGGAATGGGGACTCGGGTACGAGGCTGTTCCCAAAGCTGGATAGAGTGTGTGATGAGGCCGCTCTGGGGGAGTAGTGCTGGGACAGGGCGGTCCCTAAGAATGAGAGCCATTGCCTGAGGGGTATAGTGTAGGGTCAGAGTGGCTCCTGTGTGTTTGTGGTATGAAAACAAGGCTGCTCCGTAAGAGGGGTATGTACAGCAGCAAGACAAAGCTGTTTCCCAAAGGGAGCTATGGTCAGGGGAGAGGACTGCTGCTTGGGGAGCAGAGGATGGGGCAGTTAGGGTTTAGCTGCTTCTCAGCATTGCTGTTGAGGGACAAGTGAGTCCTTGACCACAGATGTGGGAGCAGCAGGAATGTCAGGGCAGAAATTATGTGGGATGGAGGACACACTTGACATGGGAAAAAAACAATGCTGTTCCTGCATGTGAGGTGTCTGCACAGGGTAGTGCAGTGACATCAGTTCCTACTCTGGTGTCCCTTGTCTGGATCCTGGTAGCACAGAGGGGAATTCATAGAGATTATTTGGTTTCCATCCTCTTAGATGCATCCCCTAGACACATGCATGAATGCTGCATTACTGGGAAGAGGCCAATTACCATTTTCTGATGCTATCACCTTACAGGGATACTTTCAAAGGTTGAATCAGTAGGAAAAGAATTCTAGAGTCCTGCTGTGTTTCTGCATCCTCAGCACTTCAAGACATGATCATAGAGTCATAGAATAGTTAGGGTTGGAAAGGACCTTAAGATCATCTAGTTCCAACCCCCCTGCTATGGGCAGG
>JASSUY010033207.1:0-20716 GCA_032466535.1 Forpus xanthops
CAGGATCCTTCTCTTCTCCATTCTGCCCCAGCCCAGCTCTCTCAGCCTGGCTCCAGAGCAGAGCTCCTCCAGCCCTCAGCATCTCCATGGCCTCCTCTGGCCTTGCTCCATCAGCTCCACATCTCTCTTGTGTTTATTGCCACCAGAGCTGGATGCTGTACTCTGCAGTTCATCCGTGGTGCTTTCCCTGCTGTTTGTTTGCCAGCTAAATTGGTCAGCAGATGCTCCAGTAGCTGGAAAATGGTGTGACTCCGGCCTCAGGCCCTTAGAAAGGGGAGGAAGGAAAAAGCAGAAAAGGTGGCAGGGCAGGAGAGATCACTTTGGAGGGGCATGATGCAGTTCATGTACCTGCAGATTGCTGCCTGCTGTTAGCACCAGATGTCTGGAGGTTCAGCAAGCTGCTGCTGTGGTTATTTACATGACCAGCTGCCTCCCTCTATAGCGCTGCAGTGCTGTGCCCAGAGCTGGCCTCCTGCCACCCTCCCAAGTCAATATCAGTATATTTGCCAGGCAATTTCCTTTTATTTCTCATGGGTGCTCTGCAGGCAGTGATCAACGCTGCTCTTTGCCCGTTCTGATGATCTCCTGCCAGCATCAAACTGCCTCACACTGCAAATACAGTATGTCCAGCTGGACTCAAAGCACTGCTGCCTCTGCTAAGGGTGATTTATGAGTGCGTGGATGCTGTGCCTACAGTGGATCAGAGTCATTGAATGGTTTGGGTTGGAGAGGACCTTCAGAGCATTTAGTTTCAACCTGCCTGCCATGGGCAGGGACACCTCTCACTACATCAAGCTGCTCAAATCACATGGACCCTGTTCCTCCTGGTACACAACCCTTTGGCTTTCCACCTGGTGCAAGCAAGTCATGGGAAATGATGGGGCTGTGCTGATTGCAGCCCAGTGGATTATCCACCTTCATCTGGGATCACAGCGGCCTCTAGTGCCACCGACAGCCCATCCATACAGCTCATCAATGCCTTTGTTCGTGTAGTTTCAGTGCAGGGCACTGTGATCGCTTCTTCTCCAGGGTTTCCTACACTGCAGCCCCTCTAGAGGTTCTTAGAGGCTGCCTGGAGCTGTGTTGCCAGTGCATGGAGTGTAGCCCACAGGAGGTCCTGCCAAGCTGGAACTCGTGCCATGAGGTGGCTGGTGTGAAAGGAAGGTCTGGAGGGTCTGGGTCTCACTGAAACCTTTCATGTTCTGCGAAGGTTTTGGTTCTCAACAGCAATTGAGAGGCCACCACACAGCTGAGCCTGTGGCTGGCTGCCACGTGGGGCACAACAAGCTCTGCCTGAGGACTTCTGAATGGCACGTGTGTGCTGTCAGTTGGGTGACTGGTTTGAAAGGACGCTCCTGAATGTGCAACCTGGCCTGGCTTTGAAAGAGTTGGGATTTTAATGTGGCCTTATCCCCCCCTCCCTGTGTTTCTCCAGCTGCATTATGTGAGTGTGAGTGTTCTCCCTGTTCCTCAGGAAGAGTCCAGCAAGGTGGTAGCACTTGGCAGCAGGCAAGTTGTGAGACAGGAAACACATCCCTCTCTTCCAGGGTTCTGAATGTATTCCTCAGTTAAATCCAGAGTGGGACTGAGGTGGGTTTGTGTTCTCACAAGCTGATGCTCTGCTCCACCCGGCTCTTGCCCTCCAGATTCCCCTAGAAGTCTTTCCTAGCTGAAGAACATCCCCTGCTGTGCAAGATAATGTGTCCAGAAAATGCTGCTCTCTTCTGCTTCATTCCCAAGAGGAACTGAATTTTCAGTCTTTGTTCCTTCATTCTGAGGATCCAGCTGCTAATTATAGCAGCATATATTAATAATATATTAATAACTGAATCCTCCTCCACCAGTAGTTAGATGCATTTTTGGCAGGTCCTTTCACCTCGTGATTCTTGTCCTGTCCAAATTCAGAGCATGACTCCTCGAGGGTGAGTGCGGGTGCCCAGCATGTCTCTTAACCCTTATTATCAGGCCAAACCACAAGGAACCCCAAACTCTGTCAATGTTAAACTCTGGGATTTGAATTCAAGGGGTGTTTAAATGTCACTTGAGAGGAGCTGCTAGAAGCTGTGAGCATTATCTCACCACTATCTTGGACCTTTACATCAGTATCTGACTCTATAATCCTTATCATTGACTGACATAGAGCTGAGTGGTTTGAGTTCTCCTGGGAATGGACCCTGGGGATGCTGTGCAAGGTCCCTGCTCCCTGCCAATGGATGGATCCCATCCACACTACCCAGTGGGCAACAGAAAGTTGAGAGTTCTTCCTCTTGCCAAGGCCTGAACAATCATTTGGCACCTGCTGTTGAAAGCATTTCTGTGCTACCCTTCTGCAGCTAATCTCCTTCTGATAAAGTTGGCCTTATTTTGAAAGGCTGCGGGTGGAGGTGACGTGGGAGGGCAGGAATTCTGCTGCCCCTTGGATTGTCCATGTTGGGAAGAGGCGAGATTGCTCCTGCTCGATCGGAAATCAGGCTGTGGTTTCATTTGGGAAAAGGTCGAGGTGTGGGATGGGGATCACTGAGGCTGAGCCTGGTTTCCCGTGAGGAAGATGAGCAGACATGGTGCTGCGAGCTCAGCTGCCCACTGACTGCATCCAGGGACAAGGGGGAGGTTTTGGCATTTGCTTCGTGGGGGGAGCCTGGCTCAAAGCAGGGATATATGCAGGACCCTCTAGGAATGGTCAAGGAAAGGAAGCAGGGACCGCTTGTGCTAACCAGTGTAAAAGAACTGCAGCTTGAGAGCCTGGAGCAAGCAGAAGGTAAATCTGCCTTTCCCATCCCTACATGCCAAATCTGTGTGCAGTTCCTCCCTCCTTACTAACCATAACCCTGGATGTGTTTCACCCATTTAATCCTTGTGTCTACCAGCACATTTGTGTGATGCAGTTCTGCAGCCAGGGGCCGTTCCGGCTGGGCACTGGATGTTCAAGGTTGGGGCATCTCCTGACTTCAACTTGTCTGTGTCCAAACATGGCCATTAAACTGAAGAATGTACCCAGAATATATGTGAGATACTGTGGATCGTACAACTGAGAGCTACTTTAGCATAAAACCAGCTATTCCCTTAAATCCTTTGCTCCACAGCACCGACCCGTGGATGTTCCAGGGGGAGAAGCCAGGTTGCCACACTGAAATTTCTATAGGAACAGTTTTGAAGCAAACTTCATTTATCTTCTGTCCTGGAGAATAGTGGGCACTTGAGATTGACCCAAAGCCACTGCACATGCTAAGAAATGGCAATCTTAGCTTGACAGGGAATGGAAAACCTTTTATGTTGTTAATATTGGAGGTGTTTTCAGTAACTGTTGGGCTGACCCCTGCTTCTCTTCGTGAAGCTGCTCTCAGCATCTCTTCAGTGGCTGCTTCCACGAGGTGGCGGCTGGAGGCTGCTCTGATGTGCTGCTGTACTTGCCAAGGGAACGTTTCTGCTCTGGCTTCCCTAGTGCAGCAGCTGAAATTTCTTTATCGCCACTGAGTTTTGATTTTATTTTATTCTTTAGTTGCAAAAAGCCATTTTCCAAATATTCAGATTTTTGCCAAGTGCATTAGTTTTGGTTTTCAGGGGTTTCTTGCTCTGTTTCAGACTGGCTCTGGGGGAAGCTGTACGAGGTCTGCTCAAGGTTGGTTGAAATGTCAAAGTATATGGGCTCAGTTGAAAATGGGAAAGCAAAACTCTGATGGAGGCAGGACATTCACATCTTTGCCTTCATTTTGTTCATCAGCTGGCAGGAGAGTCCCTGTGTCCAACCTGGCATTGAGCACTGCAGGGATGGGGCAGCCACAGCTTCTCTGGGCACCCTGTGCCAGCGCCTCAGCACCCTCACAGGGAAGAATTTGTGCCTAAGAGCTCATCTCAGTCTCCCCTCTGCCAGGTTAAAGCCATTCCCTTTGGCCTGATCATACAGACTTGTCCAAAGTTTCTCTCCAGGTTTCCTGCAGCCCCTTCAGGCACTGGAGCTGCTCTCAGCTCTCCCCTTCAGGAGCCTTCTCTTCTCCAGGCTGCCCCAGCCCAGCTCTCTCTCCCTGGCTCCAGAGCAGAGCTGCTCCAGCCCTCACAGCATCTCCATGGCCTCCTCTGGACTCACTCAGGAGCATTCCTGCTTTCCAGCACATCTGCCTCCCTTAAACAGATATCCCCAAAGAACTTCTCCTGATCTTGGTTGTCCTAAATGGCTTCATCAGCTCTGAAACTCCAGCCCTTGGAGCATCTTCAATGCAAAGGGATAACCTCAATCATTTAAAAGCTTCCAATCCATGTTCTGTCTCCCCCAGCTCCAAATTCTGTGTTCTTGTTAGGTTCCAGTGCTGCATTTTATTGTTATGGCAGAGACACTACCAAGCCCTCCCAGGCTGAGAGCAAGCAGGGCCATATTCCCACCAAAGGAGCAGCTCTGCCTTGCGAAGGGCTTGCAAAGAGATAGCCTGGGCAGATGGGAACTCGCACACCAAATCAGCAAGAGCCGGATGATGGAAGTACTCTTAAAGCATCAGCTGCTGTATGTGTAACCTCAGCCCATTGTAAACATCACATCAAAGCGTGAGTTCTGAGGAGGGACAGAGGGTACTTCTTGTGATTAACATATGACAAAGATCACAAGTCTCTTAATCTCTTGGATCAGCACCTGCACATGTTGAGTGAAGCAAAGCTGTTGCAAATAAAGAATTTAATCTTCTGTTGTTAACCTGCTAATCATGCTTTAAACAGATGATTGAAATGCAGAGCTTTAAACTTCCCTGAGTCGAGAACTCACAGTCCAGACTGAAACACGACTGATCACAAGAGCAGGATCCTGTTATCCCTCTGTCCTCAGCTTATCACATAACTTGGCATTGTCTGGCTCTCCGTCTCCTCATTCCCAGCTCCAGCGCTTGCAGCGTGTGACGCATTATTCTTCTCCCCTGCCTGTTAATGGTCTTCCCAAATGACAGTCAGCCAGCTTTCCATGGCAGTGCCTCCAATGAGTCCTGTCAGTGCTGTGCCTGATGCGCAGAGCACGTTAGCACAGGGATACACACAGTGAAAAACTGAAACCTGTCGCTTGCTGGGATTGAGAGAGCAGGAGAGTTTCCTTTTCTGTTTCCAGGTGCTTGTCAAGGAGTGACTTGCTGCTGGCACATACTTTATTATCCAACTGAAGGAATTGTATTTTGGGAGCCACTGTCAGCATTGATGCCTGCAGAACTCGTGCTTGCTTCTCTTCCCTCCCCCAGCTAGAGATAGTTCTGTAGCCAATGGTGAATTTCCAGTTTGTAGGAGCGCATTGCTGGGATGCTGTACTTTTCCAGTTGTTTCCAGGGGAACAGTATCAGTACTTGATGATTTGCTGGGGTTTTTTTCCTAACCTCCTTTTTCAGTGTGCAAACATATATACACACGCATATATACAACATCCATATGGATGTAAGTAAGACTGATAGATATACAATGAAGATATAAAATCCTGACATGTTTGGAATAGTGATATTGTACTTTAAGAACAGTTATTTCAAACATTTTAGAGTCCGAATACTTGTGTGGCTTTCCATGTGCAGGAAACCAAGCCTGGGCCTGGCTACCCTTACCTGTGTTGTCTGTCCTGGCTTCCAAGAAAGCTGTCACTGTGGTTTCTGGTCTGGTGAGTGTGGTTGAGAGTCACTCCTGAATCACATTATTCAGGCTGAGATGGTCCATGGAGCATCTCCTGCACATGGAAAACTTTCCTCTTAGAAGAGCCACCTAGAATCATAGAATCATGCAACAGTTGGGGTTGGAAAGGATCTTAAATCATCCAGTTTCACACACCACACCCCCCATCAAGCATAGCTCCAGTTCGTGAGCAACAGCTCCACATTCGCAGCTCGTGTTCTGACTGTGCTGGCTGTGGCAATGAGGGTTTGTTGGAGAAGGACCTGGTGGGGAGCCCATTGTCAGGAGTCCTGTTCTTCATGGAGAATTCATCATCTGCTCTTGTTACCTGTGCACCAGTTAACAGGGGATTGTCATTGCTTGTCCTAGCATTAGTCACCCTTTACACTGGAGGGGGTTCTTCTTTTCCCTCTGGCAAAGGATCTCCAGCACACAGATATGCTCTTGTGGTTTACCAGCTTGTGTAGCCAGGCTTACCACTGCTTTGAATCTCTCCTTCTATTAGTATTTTATTGCAGCTGCTTTTGCTTCAAGATGGTGATGAGCAGCTGGGATCCATCTTGTGTCACTCTGACTTGATGCATCAAATCACAGACAGGTTTGGGTTGAAGGGACCTCAAAGCTCATCCGTTCCAGCCCTCTGCCATGGGCAGGGACACCCTCCACTAGACCAAATTGCTCAAACTGCCAACAGAGACAATAGGTGTTTTCTTGCAAGCAGGAAGAAAGTAGGAGCCAGATTCATCATGCACTTCCCAGCTTTTTTCCAGCTAATGCACAAATCAAAAGCCTGTAGCACTCGTGTGGCAGCAGGACAAGGTCTCTGCCTCTGGAACTCAAAGCTACAGCAGTGCTGCTGCTGACTCTCACGTACACATCTCTCACAATTTCTATTGTGCTGCTTGTAATTGCAGCCAAAACTCTGGGGAGAATCAGTTCTTGCTTTCCCCATGCCTCAAGCTCAGCACCACGGCTGCTCTGCTGTCAGGTATTCCTCAGAGGAAGCTTGCGGTGAGAAGATACAAGACCCAGGACCATTTCTTTGGAGATCCGCTTGTGTCGTGTGATACTGGCTTGAATGAGTAGGATGCCACAGACACTGCACTGGAGCAAGTGATGGGTCTCCTGTTAACATCATTAACCCCACCGTGGGTTGTTCGCTGAGTGCCTCGTGCCCCATTTGCTGCCTGTCCCTGCAGCTTGCTGCGATCTGCACTGTTTCGCTTCAGAGAGCAGGGTATTGCTCTCCCCCATCATCCAGCCGTGCTTTGTGGCTGCACCACACTTGCCATCTCCTTGCAGTGAATTTGTTCTCTATTTCTTCCATCCCATTTCGCACACTCTGCTCTCTTAACATTCAGCTTGTAAGCAAAGCGAAGCATCAGCTGCAACTGTAAAATCTGTCTTGTCCCTCCCTCATCCCCAAAGGACAAAAAACAGCAAGCGTACCAAAACAACTCCACCAAGCAGAGCAGAAATGTGATTGAATTGCTGGTGTGGAGTCTGGGGTTTGCATCTGAAATAGATTTACAGCCCAGCCACCTCCTTTCACCAGCAGGAAAAGGCTGTCGCTGCTTACTCGGAGAAGCCAGCCGTGTCTCTGCACAGAGGCTCTGCTGACTTGTTTCAGAAAATCCAGTTATCTCATGCCTGGAAAATGGCTTTGGGTGAGCTCCAAGAGCTGGGGATTGGGTAAATGGAAGGAAACCAGAAGTCAGCAATCGATAAAGGCTGCAGCCCAGACTGAGCCACTCGGACCTGCAGAGCGGGCTCGGCTGGAGATGAAGTCACTGTTGGACACCCAAAACTGCTGCTGATGTTTGACCGTGTTTGAGTTTTATATAAACCCTGGGAGAGCCGAGGATGATGGAGGGACAGACACAAATGGTTCATGTCCTGCTGTCCCTGTACACTCCTCAACGCAAAGCTGTGGCTAAATCCTGAGATGAGGGGCGTCCCTCAGCCGTGCTGTGCTCCAGCAGCCCTGCCCCTTCTGACCTCCTGGGCTTTTCCCCATGGATTTGCCAAACCTCTGTTGAAACCACCATGGAAATCTCATTTGTCCTCCAGTGCTGGGGAATTCACTGTGATCTCCTCTGTGTACAAAAGTGCTTCAGGTGCTGTCAGCGTGACCTTGTGCTGCTCATGCATACCAGGAGTGTTCCTGAGCACCTGTATGAGCCCCACTCCTCCTCAGGCAAGGGCAGGTCTCATCCTTCCTTCTCTTATTCGCATGCTATGTATGTAACTCCTCCACACCTCTGTCTTTGTGATGTAAATTCACGGATTCAAAGCTGTTACCCACCTCAGTTGGTACAAATTTACTTGGTTTGTATGTTCCAGGAACTATTTATTTGTTCTTACTACTCCTCTGAACTTCATTTGCAGTGTGTTTTCCCAATGCCTTCTTCCTGCAGGCAGCTTATTACTTGTGGATGCTGTACAAATCACAGCTATTCGGCTTGTGTCAAAAGCTGCAGAAAATGCTCATTGTTTCCTTAATGTGCCATTACCTGGGTAGCCCACGTGCACTGCATAAAAACTTGTCTGCAAAGTCAGGAGCTGCACAGCTTTCACTCATCAAACAGCAGCTTTTCTGCTCAGGAAACAGCCCCTTCCTGGGAGGCAGTTGGCCCCATGGATTTCAGCACTTCCCATGCTGGCACATCCATCACAGCTAGCGTGGCTGTCGGGATAATCAATGGGAAGAAATGAGCTCCTCTGCAATGCACTCACATGATCTGTGCTGGAGGCTCTCTCTGAAGGTGATAAATGACACCGTGGAAGTGCAGTTCTGTGTCTCCATCACAGCCAGAGTGGGATCCTCTCCTCCAGAAGTCTGCAGTGAGGGGCATCGATCCTGCGTGCTCTCCTGTGCTCTCTGGAGATCAGGGGAGTTTGGGGTGTGATTTATCAGGTTCAATACTTAACACCAGTTTTTGGTGAGAAGACTCTCATGTGTGTCCCACACCACCAGAAGACATGTGGGGTGACCAGCTCCCATGGATGTACCTCCAAACAGTCTGAGAAGCCCCTGCTAACTGTGGAGTGCACAGCTAAATCACTGCTGAGCACTAGATGGAGGAGTGGATAAAAGTCATCATGATAGATGATTTTAACATGATCCAGGTTTACAGGTGATGTCAGTGTTTGTAAATGTTTTAACATACTGGATCAGATGCAAATCCTGTTCACCCCACTACCTCTTCCATGAAAGAGATCAATAGTGGAAAAGCAGGAAAAGAGTCCAAGGGCAAAGTAATCTTATTCCTTAACAGACCTTCATTCCTTAATAGAAGTTCATTCCTTGCGTGGCTAACTGTTCTTTGTCCATATCTAGATCTCTGATACTCTGTTAACCTGTGGCAGTGATAGACCTACAAAAGAACGTTTCAGGTACCCTCATTCTTGCGCAGTGAGACACCGTTAATAATCATTCCCTATTCACCAGGCTGAAGAGTCCAGTCTAATTAATCTTTCCTAAGACGGTAGCCGTTCCATCAGGATGGAAATCAGACTGAGCAGAGCAGTGCTGAGTTCCTCTCCAGTTCCAACACAGGCAATGCCAGGGCAGAGAGCTCGGTTTATGCATTTTCCTGTGAATAATTCTGTTGGAATCTCACAGGTTTAATGCAATGTAGTGGTGACCCTCTCTGCATCTTAACCAAGTGGTTTGCATGCTTTGTTCCGGAGGTGTGAAGGTCGTTTCTTTCATTGTGTGGCTTTTTTCGGTGTCTGCCATTCAGCAGGTTTTCTAGCACGATGGGTTTCATACTGATGAAGACAGCAGATTGCAGGAATATGATCATGAATATAATGACAGGAAGGAGGGTCTGAGGAATGCGCCAGTGCAGGATTTCTGTTCCTGAGATCTTTATCTGAATGAGAGGTGGTTTCTGTGGGTTGGTTTATTTTTTCTCCTAATGCTGCAATGGCATGGAATGGAGCAAATCGCATAGTGAAGAGTTGCACCTGTTTGAACAGGACATGTCCAACACTAAAGAGTTTATTTAGAGCCTCTAAGGAGAATGCCATTTGTATATCATAGACTCATAGGAGAGTTGTCCCAAAGCAGAAGGCAGCAGTCTTGGTAAATGGAGGTGAAACTCTTTGTTCATATAGCAGAGAACAATAGCTCAGGAGCTGGCAGAGGCAGGAGGGCAGAGCGCAGAGCATCTGCTTTTAGTTTAACCTCTTCTTGCCCCTTTTCCTTTTCCCAGGTCATATCTGACTCCGGTGCGGGATGAGGAAGCAGAATCCTTGAGGAAGGCACGATCCAGGCAGGCCCGGCAGACCCGCAGGTCCACACAGGTAAGGAGTGGAAGTACTCATGTTTGTGTGTTTGTGTGTAGGATAAAGAGAGCTCATGAATAGAAAGGCAAGATGTTCCTGTGAGTTGTGACTTAGGACAAGGGGCTTGGCTTGTCCTCACATGGTGTTGGAGAGGTTCTGGCCAAAGTTCCTGCAGGGAATTATCACAAGACACTCCCCAAGCACACACAGGTTGGGTTTTGGAGTTCTCATTTCTGCAATATACCCACCTTTTAGTGTGTAGCTTGATGGTGTGCTTGGGCTGCTTTGAGCCAGTGCTGATGTCAGTATGCTGCAAAATGTGTTAAAGGCAGCAGAATCCCTTCTGTTTGCATAGAGATAAAGCATTGGCCTGGCCAGGCAGAGGCCCGCTGGGCATTTCAAACTGACCTGGATGATGTGAAATGGAAATGTGCACATTCACCATCTCTCTCTTGGACTTTCTCTGCAGGGTGTGACCCTGACAGACCTTCAGGAGGCTGAAAGAACCTTCAGCCGGTCCCGGGCAGAGCGGCAAGCACAGGAGCAGCAGAGTGGGACAGCTGAGAGCACGGAGCCTGCTGAGGACAGCAGCGAGAGGCAGGAGACCCGCTCGCGGTGGAGCAGGAATACGGATGAGGAGGTGATCCTCCTGGCCTCAGTTCTCATTGTTTCAGAGCTAATGAAGCCATTTAGGACAACCGAGATCAGGAGGAGTTCTTTTGGGGATATTTGATTATTTTAAGGGCGGCAGATGTGCTGGAAAGCAGGAATGCTCCTGAGTGAGTCCAGAGGAGGCCATGGAGTTGCTGTGAGGGCTGGAGCAGCTCTGCTCTGGAGCCAGGCTGAGAGAGCTGGGCTGGGTCAGCCTGGAGAAGAGAAGCCTCCTGAAGGGGAGAGCTTAGAGCCGCTCCAGTGCCTAAAGGGGTTCCAGGAAACCTGGAGAGAAACTTTGGACAAGAGTCTGTAGGATCAGGCCAAAGGGAATGGCTTTAACCTGGCAGAGGAGAGACTGAGATGAGCTCTTAGGCACAAATTCTTCCCTGTGAGGGTGCTGAGGCGCTGGCACAGGGTGTCCAGAGAAGCTGTGGCTGCCCCATCCCTGGCAGTGTTTAATACCAGGTTGGACACAGGGCTTGGAGCAAGCTGCTGTATGGAAGGTGTCCCTGCCCGTGGCAGGGTTGGAGCTGGAGGAGCTTTAAGGTCCCTTCCAACCCAAACCATTCCATGATTTTATGATAACACTGAGGATTGGTACCTCACCTCAGCAGGCTGCAGGAGGGATGTGGGTATATAGGTGTTGGAGCTCCTTTGCTCTCCACTGGGAATTTTTCTTTTCTGTCTCTTGCCAGAAAATAAAACTGTGTAGATCACCAAAAGTGGAGTGAAAAGGCTAATGATAGAAACATGGCCTGGATCCATTCTTGCTGTGAAGGCTCAGCTGAGGCTCTGTGCTCGCATTTTTCCATGTGTTCTATGCGTAATGGAAAGCCAGAGAGAGCAGTTTTCTCCCCCTGCCATCACTTCTGGGTTTTCACTCTAAATCTGTCATTTCTATTAGATAACTTATTTGTCCTGCCATTGGCTGAAGGGTCAAAGAGGTTGATCCCAGACTTCCCCATTCTGGGAAGCTGCTCCCACACTGAGCTGTGCAATGCTTTTAACATTCATCCCCATCTGATGGAGTGAACCTGATCTGGCGGATGGAGGCCCTCACTCCCAGCAGCAGTGAAGAAAACATGACACTCCAAAAGATTACCAAGTTCCCTGAACTCCCAAATCTGCTCGTTCCTCTTCATCCTACTTACTTGCTGTCATGGTTCTCTCTTTACAGACCGTCTATCGGCGGTTAAGGTGCCCAATACAAGCAGACAAACCTACGACACCTCTGTCTCCTTCAACATCAGCACCTCTCCCTTATACAAGTTCATACCTGACTCGAACAAACAAGTATCTAGGTCTTGACCCTGTGAACCCAGCAGGCTTCAAAGGTGTAGCCACAGAGATGGAGAAAAATGGTACGTACCCAGAACAGGCAATGCTTAGGGATTTTTGTGAGGTTTAGAACTTTCCATGTGTACAGACAGGGAGAGGAAGTTTACTGGCTATTCTGAGGGCAGGATGGGGAGCTCACAAACCAAATGCTATTTGTTTAAATGGAGATCCTAGCATAGGATACAGCTTATTACTCGTAAGAGAGAGGGATAAAGGGATGTTTTCCATTTTGCGTAAGTAAATGAGGCAGTAATCCATAGAACATTTTACCTTAATGCTGGGGGGAGTGATTCTCCTAGTACTTACTCCCATAGGAGCGAGTCAGGATGATTAGGGGAGAGCTGACAGCCAGGGTAATCTCTGATAAAGGAAGGAGTGCAGGTAACAGATGCAGTAGGGCACCAAGCTTCCATTTCATTTGGTTTCATAACTCCTTTGTAATATAACACAAGCCAAGATGACCTTGATCAGCTTGAAAAGAACCCCAGTACCTTAGCAAAAGCACAGTTGTAAATCACTGAAACCAAAGCAGTCTTTCTTTGCTTGGCCAGAGTGTGAAGATCAGGATTTGGACGACAGATCTCAGAACAAGCAGTCGATCCGGGAGAGGCGGCGGCCGAAAGAGAGGCGAAGAGGCACCGGCATCATTTTCTCCACAAAAGATGTAAGTTTGAGTTCCTTACAGGAGAGGAACTCATACTGTAACATTTGGGGTAAATTTCCTTCCAGTTCCGAGCTTCATGCTTTATTCCAATGCAGTTGATCTCCCATCAGTCCTTTCCTGGCCAGGTCTGTTTGACTGGTATGTCAAGCGTGCATGTCCAAAGGCATCGCATCCTTGTCTGGCTCATACAAAACCCAAACAGTAGGTTCTGGAAGCCTGTTCATGAGCTATCAATCAGTGTGGGCTTTGCAGAATTGTGAAAGAGCCCACATGGAAGAAGAGAGGTTAGAACTGCAGATTCTTTGGAAGGAGGTTACAACCCACTGGAAGTGGGAATCTGAGCCCAGATTTGACTGTGCTTTAGGCCTCCTAGAAGGAAGACAATGAGGAATAAAACCTGTGTCTGGATTCCCTCCCCAGCACCAGAAGAGCTATGTTGTGGTCAGTTCTCTTAGTCCTGGTTTCAAAAGGATTTCTTCAGTCTGAGGGAAGAAATCCAGCCCTCCAAACCCTGGTTAGAGGCTCAGGGAGGAAAAGAGATCACCTCTTTCAGGAGAGAATATTACGAAATCATGATTGGGAAGTCTGCAACAGATCTATGGACACAGCCTCCCTCATACACCTCAGGGGAAGAGGCTTCCTGCTCAACACAATGAAAATCCCCCTGTGGCAGCAGCAGATAGCTGGAGTTGAGACAAGTTGAATGGCTCTGCTGGAAGCCTGGGGGTTTCTATTGAAAGACTTGCTGCAAAGCCCTTTTGATTATTTTCAGATTATTTTCACATCTTTTTTTCTTGCATGCCAAATACAATTATTTTTTCCTTATTATTTTAAGTGGTTTCCATCCTGCCCTGTTGTCTGCTGGGTCACTGCAGCAACGTTCCCAGCTTCAGAGCAGAAGGCAAATTGCTTCTCACAGTTACAGTTCATTTCCCTGTTGTGTCTATACAAAACTGCAGCTACAACTTCTGAAGTACCCTGAGTTTGCTATGGGCGATGTGATGCCGTGGTAGTTTACCACTGCTCCCTGAAAGCCTGGAGCTGTTCCAGAGAGGCAGTGGGTTGCAGAGAGGCTGTGTAAGTGCAGGCTGTCTGGGATGAGCAGGCTTCCCTGCTGGAGTCTAACTGAAGGGGAGGATATTCTTGGAAAGTCAATATTACATCAACACTTCTGACACGCAACCTTCCCAAGTGTCATATGTGTTCCCTAAGTACATTAAAGAGTGTTCCTCCTTCTACGGACTCTGGAGGAGCATTCACATTGCATTTACTCAAGAGAGCTATGTCCTTAGTACCAAGGTCTCCTAAATGGCCATTAGGTACCAAACCTGATCTGATAATCAGCCAAAAGTATTTAAACGGGTTTTCTTTTGACAGAAGCTTTGACATCAAATCATAAGCAATACATTATCTTCCTGTCATACAATCTGGTTGTTTCCAAGGCTGCCTAATTGCAACGTTTGCTTTTCATCCTAGGATGGTGATGAAGTTGATGGAAATGAGGAAGTGAAGGAAGCTCGGGTAAGTGAAAACGTACATCTGAATAGCTGGTGTTTCACTCTTGAATGTTGGTGGCAAGAAGTCTTCTATGGCTTGACTCTTGTTTATATGAGAGCTTCAGGCTCTGGTCAGGAGCCAAGTATGAACCAAGAGGTAGTTCTGAGTAGCAAATTGGTTATTGATTCCTCATCTGAACCCCATTTGCCCCAATGCAGAGGTTTTGGACAGTGTCTTTTTTATCTCGCCTCCTCGTTGGGTTTGGTTTCTTGCAGGAAACAGTCTTGACGAGCAGCACATCAGAGATGGTTCATTGTTCCCCTGTTCTTGCCACAGTGCTGTCAAGGCCCTTTTTTCCCCTTTTATAATAATTACTGAGTCCTTCCAAACTGCTTTGGTTTCTTTTAGTTTTGTCTGTCTTAGTCTAAACCACATTTGAGCCTGACAACATGTGTTACTCTGACATGTTAAAGCTGAATAGATGTCCAAAGTATTGCAGCATGATATGCAAGACCTGGGGGAAAAAAGCAGATTGAAGGCTGCTCAGGGTAATCACTGTGCTTGAGTGACATTTCATCTGTGCCAGAAAACATGGATCTTGCAGGAGCCTTTCCACGTACTTTTCATTTCAGTAGAGTGATTGAAGCCTTGTTTTGTTGAAGTTACCTGGTTCTGTGCTGTGAATTGTCAGTAATGCTCTTCAGAGAGTGCATTTGTGGTTTTCTGTTTGCAATACTGTGAGGCCAGAGGAGGCCATGGCGATGCTGCGAGGGCTGGAGCAGCTCTGCTCTGGGGCCAGGCTGAAAGCAGTAGGCTGGGTCAGCCTGGAGAAGAGAAGGCTCCTGAAGGGGAGACCTTAGAGCAGCTCCCAGTGCTCATGTGCTCTGTGGCAAGTCCCCTGTTTCCTTACACACCCCATGTAGATCAGGGCCCGATTTAGGCTCCCCTCACACTCTGGTGGTGCTGCTTTTCCCATTCTTCCATTCTCCTTGTCTTTATCCAGTTTCCAATTCATTATCTTTACTGCATACCTCCAGCATCATGTCACTTGGTCCGTCTTCACATTTTACACCCAGATCAGAGAGATTTCTGCCCTCCTGACTGGCCAGAGCTTTGGCAATTGTGAAGCAGCTCCTTGCTTTTGGTTCTGGTACCAAGCAGGAAGTGTGATTAGTAATCACTAATTCATCAATAATAATGATCCTTATGGAGTGGCAAGTGCCACCATCCCAGTTGTGAGCTTGAACGTACTGAAGTGTTTGCTTTAGTTGCAAATCCTCACAGAGTCTCCTGGTTCTATGTGAGCAGTTGGTTGTTTTCTTCGTCCCGTGTTTATATCTTGGCTGATAGTAAGATTTTCCTGGGAGCCAAAAAAGGCCCTGCCTGAATTCCCTCCTCCAAACTGTGGTGCTGGACTTTTGCAAAGGAAAAGGTAAATGCAGTGTTGGAAAAAGAAGCAAATACATCTTGATGTAATTCTCAGAAGTGGATGTACTATTTTGGCTGAAAGTTAGGAGCACCAGCGTGGGAAAGCAGCCCAGAGGCTCTGGCTGAGGTTTAGGCAACTGCAAGCAGTCTGGTAATGGGATGTGTCAGGCAACCTTCATGTGTTTGCTCTCAACCCCGCCTTTCTCCTTGTGATGCAGCCTGCGTGGATGCACTGTGGAAAGTTGGAAGAGCAGACAAAGTTTTATTGTGGAATAAATGTTCAAGGGCACAAGGACTTCAGCTGGAAAAAGCCTCTGGGGAAGCAGCTTTAGGAGAGTTTTGTGCAGGATTCCACTGGGGAGGATATGGGAAGGAAAGAGCCTTTGTTCAGTCTGGGGGGACCTGAGCTCAAACTAGAGATGGGGAAAAGTGTCTGGCCACTGTCTGGTCTCTGATGCTCAGAAAGTAAAACCTGCAGGAGTCTGAGGGGTTGAGCTGGAACCAGCCTGAGCAGGGTGGGTTGCCTGGCGTTAGGATAAACCTTCCTGTTCTCAAGGCACTGACTCAAATACCAGTGAGAACTCAAATACCAGTGAGAAGATGGAACCAGGGAATGAATGCCCCATCCCTGGAATCTGTGCTGCCCCATCCCTGGCGCAGTGTTCAAGGCCAGGCTGGATGGGGCTTGGAGCAACCTGCTCTAGTGGGAGGTGTCCCTGCCTGTGGCACGGGGTTGGAACTGGATGAGCTTTGAGATCCCTTCCAACTCCAGTGGTTCTGTTATTGTATGATTTTGGGATGTTCTGTTTCTCACAACTGTTTTGCTTTTAGTGGTGTTTTATCTCCTAGTCCCTTCCAGTTGTGATCACAGTGCTCACCTTTTTGAAAGGATGGATTTGACCACAACTAAAAAGATCAGACAGGGCTTTAGCATTCTGTGCCTTGCCTGCACTGCCAGCCTGTGTGTTTGGGAGCCAAAGGGTCCCGGTCACCCCCTCAAGGCCACACTTCTACTGTTGCCCTCACTCCCTGTGGCCATGGGCTGAGGATGTTCCCCTGAGCTGTCTTTTTAAGCTCAAGAAGGCTCCGAGCCCTCCACTTTCTGGACTCCTGTTGCCTAATAAGGTAAGGTATGTCCTCAGGGCCTGCGCTGTTTTGCTGTGATGCAGGGAAAGTTGGCTACCAGATGGGAGCAGAATAGGTGAATGTCTTTGCTAGCTGATAAGAAAACCCTTTAATCCAGACAGCGCTTACAGTGCTGTTCCTCCTGTGCCTGCTGGCTGCAGACCAGGGTCCATTCTGGGCCTTAAGGGAGCAAGTATTTTCCTCTGGTTTTACCCTTGAATCCTTCCTTCCAGCACAACAGGGGTGAGGAGGGGGGGAAGTCGTCTGGTCTATGGCCAAGGTCGCGTAGATGGGGCTGTGCATCACTGGCATGACTACAGCTAAATTATGGAGCATTTAATTAGGTGCAGCATCGGGCTGTGAGAGATGGGCTCTGGTTAGTCCTGGTGATAAACAAAATGCTCTCCTGGCCGCACTGTGTATGCTGTGGGGAACGGAGATCTGTAATACCTGTATAATGGGCAGTGTAACGTAGCAGAAAAGTGCTGCAGGAGCAGGAGCTGCCATTGAGGTTTAAACAGGGGGAAGAGCAATTTTATTGTCTGGGCTGCCCTGCGTTTCTCGGGAGGTGAAGGGGGATGACACTACAGAAACCTGCATTCATTCCACAAATATTCCTATGGAAAATGTTCACATCTGCACAGAGGATTTGCCTTGGGACTTCTCCAGCCCAGTTTGCTTGTGTTGGTTTCTCTAAACCTTAATGTTTTGTGAGGGTATCAGACTCGCTGTCTGCTGTCCCTCTTTAACAGAGCGTTTCAATCTCCAGTGCGGCTGCTCAGTGCCTATTTACAGCTCTGGGACAGTGCATTGTTTGTGCTTGGAGGCAGCAGTGGACTGCAGGGTAGCAGCTAAATGTGTTCAGGTTAATTCCTCTAATTCAGTGAGCTGCTGAATTAAGAGGCTGTAATGTGAAGCAGTGCCCATGATGGGGATGAGTAACACAAAACCAGCTCAAATCCGATCTGCGAGTCCCAGGAAGATGAAGCAAACCAGCGAGTCCTCCAGGAATGATTTACAAGGTCACAGACTCCTAACTATTTAAGGTAACTTTAACTTCTTGTTTAGTCAATTACTCTCCCCACTTCGGTGTGCTCTGGAATGACAGATCATTCCCAGTTGTCAGCAAGTGGTTTCTGCCGAGGCGCTGGAGCAGCGCACCCGATACCCACCGGAGCCCTTGGCTCTTGCTGGCATTGCTGGGAGGCCTCTGCAGTCACTTCAAATTATCCCATTTCACCCCAGGGCCCTGTCCCTTTGCCAGCATGGCAGCTGTCCCGCAGGTGTCCCAGGATCCTTTTGCTTACTTCCCGGAAGGAACTGGGAGCAGTGTGATGGGCGAGGTGGCAGCAGGATCGGTGCCATGTGTATGCACCTCTCCAGCTCCAGTGCAGTTGAATGCAGCATGGCCCATGAGACAGCACAGGTAACATTCAGAGTGGCTGTTCTAGACCCACTGCTGAGGAACAGCCTTGCTCCCTGGAACATAGCCCACAGACAAACTAAACCTCACTATTGTTTTATGTCTAATTGTGTTTATAATTTTTGACTTTTTTAAAGCTTAAGAGCATGTGTTTGTGCTCGCACACGTAATGGAGCATCACGTCAGTTTCTGTTTGAAACTGTTAAACTCTTATCTCATCAGGACACACTCAAGATTATGGAAAAGAAAAGTCTCTCTGCTTGTAGCAGGTTCTCTGTCCCCTGGGGAGCTGGTGATTGTACTTTGTTGTCAGTCCTCCAGCAGGCCACAGGGAGGTTGTTTCTCCTGATGTGATTGAAGACATCCTATAGAATCACAGAATCCCAGCCTGGTTTGTGTTGGGAGATTAAAGCTCATCCAGTTCCAAGCCCCTGCCACAGGCAGGGACACCTTCCACTAGAGCAGCTTGATCCAAGCTCCATCCAACCTGGCCTTGAACACTGCCAGGGATGGGGCAGCCACAGCTTCTCTGGGCACCCTGTGCCAGCGCCTCAGCACCCTCACAGGGAAGAATCTGTGCCTAAGAGCTCCTCTCAATCTCCCCTCTTTAAGCTTGTCCTTTGCCCCTTGTCCTATTGCTACAGTCCCTGATGAAGAGTCCCCCTCTGCATCCTTGTGGCCCCCTTCAGACACTGGAAGCTGCTGTGAGGTCTCCATGCAGCTTCTCTTCTCCAGTGTTCTCAGCCTGTGTCTCCATATGGGAGGTGCTCCAACCTCTGCTCATCCTCGTGGCCTCCTCTGGCCTTGCACCTCAACAGCGTGTTGAGGACACCAGAAAAAAGCCCTCCAAGTGTTGGATGTGCTGGCTTAAGGTGCCTGTTTCCAGCAGTAGATGTCTGGGCAGCCCTTGGGGACATGGCTGTCCGTCCTGAAGAAGGGAGGAATAGTGCAAGGGGAGATGACTTCAGCAGGCACAACTGGAATGGATCCTGCTCAGTTCTTGCCTTCCAGTCCATCTCATCAGGGTGCTGGTAGGTGCTGCTTTGTGGCAGAGCCCCTGTGAAGCCAATAGCCCCTGGTACCTGGGTGTGCCATGAGGAATGATGCAGTCCCATGTTTAAGTAGTAAATGATTTCTCTCCCAGTTGGGCCCAGAAGGAGTGAAAAACAGAGGCTGTATTGCCAAATGGCTAACACGGAATTGAAGAGTAATCTAAATTTGTTTGGAATACCGAAGTCAAATTCCCTGACAATAAAATATCCTTTAGAAACTGCCACTGTAGGAAAACTCGTGTGTTCCAGTGATGCAAGTTTTGTCCCCCTTGTCTTTAAAAGGTCACTGTTTGTTCTCAGTGTATATCCTCCCACATGCTTCTCTTCAGAAAAAGCCTCATCTTTGGAAAGTCATTGTTAGTTTTTTGCTCTTGGACATGGAGTTTCCCAATGAGCAATAACTGTTTGGCAGAAGCTACTTCATTATTTCGGATGTCAAGATGTAGAATCCTTAAGCTACAAAACCCCTTCCTGGCAGGAATTTCCCACCAGCTTTGGTTTAATTCCCACTTCAGCACTTCTTTGGTCCTCATCATAGCAGGTACTTCGCATGTAGCTAATGCTGGGTGCTGCTGGGGGGAATCCAGGGCATGGGGGTCCATATATGTAGGCATTTTTCATTGCTCCTTGATGTCCTCTTTGGGAGTAAGCACAACCTTCTGCACCACTGCTGCTGAAGGAAGGACAGAAATAGGTCTGGGGCATAGCTGGATAGCAATGTGTTGAAGTTATGCATTTGTTTGGCCAATGACACTAGAATATTGCTTTGTGTCAGCGGTTGCTTCCACAGACCCAGCAACAGAAGGGGTTTATAGCCATGGTGTGGCTGGGCTGGGTGGGAGCTACGGATGATCCGATGAATATAGATAAAGAACAAAATGGATCAGGACTGTGGCCTCGAGATATCTGTTTCTTTATGTCATATTTTGGAAAGCCCCTCAGCTTGAAATAGCTGTGTTTCCATCTGGTTCTTGTTTAGTGCTGGCCTGCTCCCTTGCCCTCACATGGCCTGTTAATAGCCCTGCAAGTTTCTGCTGTGTCCCTCCTTCCTAACACAGAATGTTTGTGCTGCTGCACCTCCTGTAAGGGAGCTGGGTCAAGAAGAGGGAACCGGTCCATAAACACCTGCAGAGTGCAACTGCTGAGCAACTTCCACTGGAAAATACTTTGGTGTAATGCTGCTTTATCCTTAGTGGTAGTTACTGGGTGAAGTCACCTGATTTTTGCTAGGAGCACTGCTCTACACTGGGGTTGAGTACGCAGTGAAAAACAACTCTCTGGATTTCTCATGCTGCTTCTTTTGAACAAAACATGGTATTGAAACATGGTATTCCAACACCAGAGGGATGTGGAGCTGTTGGAGAGAGCCCAGAGGAGGCCACGGAGATGCTGTGAGGGCTGGAGCAGCTCTGCTCTGGAGCCAGGCTGAGAGAGCTGAGCTGGGGCAGAATGAGGAAGAGAAGGATCCTGAAGGGGAGAGCTGAGAGCAGCTCCAGTGCCTGAAGGGGCTGCAGGAAACCTGGAGAGAGGCTTTGGACAGGGGATGGAGGGACAGGAGAGGGGAATGGCTTTAACTGCCAGAGGGGAGACTGAGATGAGCTCTGGGGCAGAAGCTGT
>JASSUY010033209.1:17674-60996 GCA_032466535.1 Forpus xanthops
GTGTTCAAGGCCGGGTTGGACATAGCCTTGGTTGACATGGTTTAGTGGGAGGTGTCCCTGCCCAGAGCAGGGGGGTTGGAACTAGATGATCTTGAGGTCCTCTCCAACCCTAACTATTCTATAATTCTATGATTCTATGTAATTGTGCCTCCTGCTCTGACTAGGTAATATTTCATTTCAGTGCTATCTAGTTTGTGTTTTGGAAGACAATGCTCTTTGCTGTTGAGCATTACATGCTGAAAATCTAAATCTGTTTATCTGTTATGTTCTGATGTTAATTAAAGAAAATCAGAATTGGCAAATGATCTTTGGAGAGTGCAGAAACAAGAAAAAGAAACAAAATATATTAATTTTTTAATAAAAAACAACATATCTTCAAGCTACTGATTATTTGGGTTTGTGGTAGGCAATTAAAATAAAATTCCAGCATTGGAATATCTTTTTCAAATATTATCTCTGTGTGCTCAGATGTCTCACATTTTCAGTCTTTCTCTGAACATCAGAGCCTAGTGTTACAGTTTTAAATAGAACTGGAATTTTTCATGAGCTGAAAAAACAAGCCTGTCTCAGCTCCTATTACTGTCGCTGATGAGCCACTTGGTGCATTCGGTAGAACCTGGAATGCTGTGAATGCACTACATGTGCCCGTTTTAAGGAAGCCCTGTAGACTCCATTGACTACAGTGGCAGGATAGGTAAGTGACTCACATGTAGACAGCTATTTTAGAAGCACCTAAACTTTGGTGTCTGGGTCTGGATCTGAGTCCCATGCTCTGTGTCTGTGCCTGAGGTTCAAGTCCTTCTCACAGTGGCAGCAAGTTATTATAGTTACATATAACTTGTTGTTTATAATTTTCTACTATATGGAAAAAAACCATGGGGTATTACATTAAAAAAAAAATAAAACAGAACCAAAACCATGAAATTAAATAAATTATGTTAAGAAACGCGATTCAGATTGTGAAGTCAGGCACTTGAAAATTAAAAGTGCCGTATGTAGTCACCCCTGCAACACCTCATTCAGTCATCTTGTGAATATATTGCAATTTTCTAAATTTTATAGCATTATACATTTTCATATCCACCTCTCCCTTTTGCATCTCAAATTACTTTCTTCCAATATTTAATGACACAATATTGATATAACAGTTCAAATATGATACAAATTTCACTATACAAAAGCTATATTTATTTAGGTTCCATAGTCAAGCTCTTGAAATTTAGGAAATGCCAGATGTACACACTGTGAGCATAGTGAGATATATTCTCTACCCCAGAAAACTTATGAATCAAATTAATCAAAGAGGAACCATCTGCTATGTGGATAGTACAGAAAGACAAAAATAAGTGACCAGGACAGGTTGCATAAACTAGGTATGATCACAAAGAAAGAATGAGTGATTGCCTTTATTTTCTTCTAAGTGGTTTCAGGAGACCTCTTGGCCCTGGTGTAGTTGACATTCCTGGCGTAGTATGCTGTATATTGTCCATATCCCTGGATCTTCTGAAATAGCATTATCAGAAACAGCCTGTAGGGACTCAGACATGCCTTCCTTAGATACCTGTTTACAGATACATTCCTGGTGTGAGAAATTTGCAGCATTAAGTCAGAGTTCTTCTAGCAAAAGTGCCACAAGTTAAAAGAGGACATTTCATGGTACAGCGCATGACTCCAGTGTAAGGGTAGCCCACCCTGAGCCTACTGATCTGAAAAGCCAGTGACTTGCAGCACAGATCCTGCAGTGAGCTTCCTCACATCATTGAGAGCTGGCACATTCTTAGGTTATTCTTCTTTGCAATTACTTCATTTTGAGTGTTATTTTCAGAGGCAGCTGTCTGAGCATGGGTGTATGCACATGATAATGAATATTATATGCAGAGCTGTGAACCCAGTCTTTGGGTCTTTGTGTGCAAGTACCTCCTGCTGCCTCTGGTGACAGAGGATGACACTGACACTGCCTAGAACTATAAAAGGGATACTTTAGACATTGAAGACAGAGAAAAGAGAATATGAAATAAGATTATGTTCTCAATTATTTCTCCTTACTAGTTGTTTCACCAGAGCCTCTAATGCAACTCCTGGTCCCTTTGTGATGTCTCTATGTCTATGCTTACGCACATCTTGACAACAGGAACGTGAAACCAGACAGTAACATGATTTCATCTTCCTCTGGCTCGACTCTTTCTTTTCAAATTTCAAATGCATCTTTCTCCAGCAGATTCTGCAGAGTGTCCCAAGATCTTTGTGCTACTGGCTTCTGATGATGACACTGGTGAAAAAGTAGACTATAGTCAGAATTACTGGTTCATCTATCTACCTACTGATTTTAGTTTCAGATCTGTGCCTTTAATGTAGGACCTATGAATATTTCCCAGCTTCCAGATCTGTGTGTGCATTCTTCCTGCTTTCCACACCTGGATTCAGTGAAGATTTAGATATGCACTAGCCTCCTGCCCCAGCACCCCAAATGCCAAAAGTCTGAATGAGCTGTCCGAAGAGGAGCAGTAACATGCTTTGCTTGCTTTTCCAACCGAAAGGAAAACAGATCTGCAGGGCTCACCAACGCACCAGCTTTCATGATCTATGCTATCTTAGTGGCACACAGTCATGAGCACTGCATACTCCAGTGCAATTTTTTCTCAGTTTCTGGTGCATCAGATGATTCATAACACAGGGGAGAAGAATAACTAGATATAAACAGCAATCCTCACAATGCTCCTATTAATCATCTCATAGTATTATTGTCCCACCACATTCCTCCCACTAGCTGATACCCCTCCAGAGTGCTCATGTCCCATATGCTAGCGCAACAAATGGTAGCTAAACACACACTGAGCCATGCCCCTGCACATTTGCAGTCCTCCCAATAACCAGTGATTCTCCCTTTGCTCCCCCTGGAATCTCAGCAATCCACTCCCCACCCACATGCCCTCCATCTGCTTCAGGCTTTTTGGTGCTGTCATTTTACCCCTATGAGAACAACTGCACGCAGCTCATCCTCAGAAGCATGTCATGTTGCTTTCTTTCCAATCTACAAGGAGGAGCTGTGTGAAGGATGCGGAGATATTTTCTGGGAGTTTTCAAAAAATATCTTTTCTGTAATGATCAAAACACAGAAATTATCTGTGTTGAAAAATGCTCTTCTTCTTCCCTCCTACGCATGCTTCAAAACACACCCCTTGCCCTGATCTTTATTTGGAGAATGCCATCTATTGTTAGTATTCTTTGCTATTGTTAGGAATTGCTATAGTGTTTTCTAGGTTTTCTTATTCCAGTAGGTGGAAAAAAACCCCACTGCTTCTTTTTTTGAACTGTTTGCTTTTCTAAGCTATCGGCGTAAGTCAAATCTGAAATATGTACAAAGAGTGGAAGACTGTGCAAGTGTGTGGTTTGTGAAAGTGGAGTCTAGTGGGTGAGAGAAAGAAATTGTGTGAATACAGATGTATGGATTTATCTTCTTTAGGCTGTGTCCTGTATGTAAATGCAGGTTTCTTGGCCTCCGCAAGAGCAAGCAGGTCTATACTGTGTCATTTGCGCTAGAAGGTTCTCTAGAAATGTCAATTATGCTTGTGATTTCAACCCACGATAACAAATGGATAGCTCGTTTCTGTACATGGCTGATTTTTCTCTATCTTAATCTACAATACTTTTAAAATCATCTCTAATGTAAATCTTGACTGGTCTAGGCAGTACTATGTGTATTTAAAATGTCATTAGTTTAATGAGGGAATTTTCTATGTTTGGCATAAAAGTGGAGAAAGACAAGTTCTCACTGCAGGTGTGTTGGAGCTCACCTGTGGTACTTTCCATTACATCAGTCACTGGGAAACTGCACATAGCAAAAGCCTACATAGCTGTCACTGCTGAAACTTAATGTGGGTGAGGGAAAGGAAGAAATAGTTTTCTTTTTAAACATGCATAATAGTTTGACTGGCTAAAATGGCTTTTGAAAAATATTTGGAATAATTCTCGTCCTCCTGAAGCTAAGCTAGAGGAATTGCTAAGAAAATTAGCCTGAAAATTCAGAATTAAAATCACAAATTGAATAGAATATCTTCAGGAGACTTCACAATTAGTGTTAATAATATATTTGTCATTGCTTTCTATCCACACCAAAGAAAAGGGGGAAAAAACAGAAGGCTAAAGACTTCCGTATTCAAGCAATGTTGCGATTTCTCTCCTAGCTGCCAACAAAAGCCACGCTTTGAATTTTGGCTGATAATTCAGCTGGGAGAATATCAAAGCAGTTTATAGATTAGCAGGAGAATAACAGTAACATGAATAGTAACAGAGACTAAACAAAACAACAGAAGGAGAAAATGCAAAATTTCTTTAGGAAAACATTGTGCATCTCACTGGTCATCAGTGAAGTCCCCCGGATACAACTAGTCCTCCTCTTACCTTTGCAGCCACTATGCCCAATAACCACAAGCTTCAAGAAAGTGAAACAAGATGTGAACTGGGCAGATCATTTCTAGTGATGCTTGGAAATGGAGCTTTCTGTAAGCTCTGAACTTACATTACAAAAGAGCAAAGCATTTTGTTATCCTTTTGTGGTGCCACTTCAGCATACATTTGTGATGCCTTACACATATTTGGAAACCTGCCCTCTGCATTTATTAATTTATGCCTGAATTTTTGCTTACATTATCTTCATCCTTGATCATCTCAATCTCCAGCACCCAAAGTTCACTACTGGATTATATAGATCATGTCCTCATGGATCCCTTGTCAAGAGTCTTTGGGTGCAGCTGTTTGTGAGGATTTTCTTTGTGGAGATGCTCTATCCTGTGTGGGAGGTAAAAAGGGTGGAAAGATAATGCAACATATTTCCTCTTTTGATGCTTTTGCAACACATTGATCATTACTTTTTTTTTTTTTTTAGATAAGTTGGCAATGTCCAGTAAAGAAGATTTATTTATGATAAATTTGGAGATGCTAAACACATGAGGGACTTACCGGTCCCTGAGACTACCTCTTTGAGGAAACATTCCTAAAAACAAATGAACAAACAACTCAATGTTATTTCCTTTATTTTCCTTTCTAGAGGTAAAAAGAGTCAACAGGAGATCTGGGCTATTTTCAGCTCATGCCTAATATGGCAAAAAACAGAAGGCTCCAGAGGTTTCACCAGAGCAGTTTTCTCTCAGCTCTAATCAGTAAGAATGTGAAAAGAAGACATGCCTTTGCCATAGTCTGCTGGGTCCATCATTTTTTTTTTGTTAGCAAACTACAGAATCTGTGTTCATAGTAAAAGAATGCAGCAGACAAATCCTAGACATACCATTTATTTCATGGGTTTAGCAACCCGTAAAAGTTGATAGTAGCATCTGATTTATCTTGGCAAATGGCTCCAGCTGTTCTGAGGAGCATATTTTTTTAATCAAAGGAGGTGTTCCATTAATTATGTCTCAATTTGAATCTCTTTACTCAGGGATATATTTACAGATCTATTTGTAAAATAATACGTACTTTGTAAAAGCATTTTGAATGCTTTGCTAACGCAGTGTGGTGTGACTCCCCTATAATCACTGTTTCAGTCCAAAGGAAACTAACATTATGGTAAGTAATTGCTGGATTGTCAGACAGTGCACAAGGCTTATTTTCTGGCCTAAGCAAGTATTAAGAGTTTCACAAACGCTCAGCCGCATACATGTTTCTACCACACTAATCTGTTACCAAAGAAACTACTGAGGAATGGACAAATGACCCACAGACAGACAGAGGAATATTTACTTTCCTGTATGATATAGGATTTGACTTGCTTGCTTATGGTGTTGTTACTTTCAGGGGTGAACACAATTAATGTCTGACCCCTGTCTCCTACTGTATTTTGATAAAGGGATGACAAGTGATGATGTTATACAAATACTTGATATTCAGCTTGGATTAATTTTAATTAGTGAGGCCAATCTTTACTCATCTGCAACCATCCGGCACAGTTGTTTTACTGCACCTCTTTGCTAACTCTTACCGACTTTTTTTTCGTCTCTGAAGCCTAAATCCTGATATGACACAGAGATGAAAAATCTCCAGGTAAGTGTCCATTGGAAAAAAAAACAAAACCTATTGGTCTTCATAGGCCTTCATAAATCACTAGATGACCTTCTTTCTTCCAGAAAGGAAATTGAAAGAGGGGCATGACAGATACATATCTTTGATTGGTTAATACCTAATTTTAGCTAGTAGGCGAACTTATTGGAATGACAAAACAGACGTTTTTAGAGGATTTTTTTTTCCCAGTGTTTTGACAAAACTGAGGTTTTTTACTGGTACATATGGCTCTCATTAAAATATTTGTAGAAGATGCTGAAACATTTTGTTCTTACCTTTTTTTGCAACATCTTTTATGTCACACTGCTATTTTACATAAGTCAAAATGAAGTAGAATTAAGACCAAAGGAAACAATTTTCCCTTAGTGTTTGAACATTTCTCTCCATGAAAAAAATGATGATCACTTTTATTTATGATTCAGAATGAAATCAGATTTTGAAGCCCTGCAGCTTTCCTGAGGAAGGACACGTCTGGTTTCTCACTGCCCCTACTTTTGGTGCAGCCATGAGACAGAGAGCAATGACTATCATGCCACAGAAATGGGACCAAAGGGATGCAGCACATGACATGGCCTGAGGTCTCTGTTCAGTGTACAGCATCCAAGTGAAATAAAAGCTCCATTCAGAGTCTTTCATAGAAAACTCCCTTTTAACTCATTCTAGTTTCTTTTTCTTTTCCAATTTATAGTTTTGTTTTTCTTTTTCTGTTCCAGGAATTTCTTTTTTACAATCTTGGCTTGCTTTTTTTTTCCTCTTTCTCAAATGCTCCGGTTAGTGTAATGCTCTCTGTAGGAAGTCCATATGTAGGTTAGAGAAAAAGGAGGAATGCTTTGCCCTTACTTAGAGGTGGGTAAACTGCCTGAAATTTCTTCACAGGAGATATATTCAAATCCCTGCAGGAAGGTGGAAACACGAATGGTACTAGACTAGCCTATTTCATGGTTTATGACTTTTATCAGTATGTAAATGAAAGACAGCAAGTGGCTCTTTTGAACATTCACAGTAAACGTGTCATTTGGTTACATTATCAAAAAGAAGCAAAGAAAAAGATGGGAACATGGAGAGTCAGAGGCAGGGATGTTGCTAGCTTATAAACTGACTCGCCTTCACCTTTACTCAGGGCTGTGTTGCAAACTTTCTTTTTGACCTAGGGGAAGTCATTCACACATGTTTTTAAAGCAGCAGTTAATTTCAGCAGCCCAGTTTAAAATATTCTGAGAGGGACTCCTCGCACTGGAGATGTCCAGATGTGGGGTGGTCGTGTATGCACTATTTAGAGATAGGAGAAAGTAACAGCAGAGTCTAAGACATGTTACCTCTGGATTGCATTGGATATCCATGTCAGGATGAAATGTGTCTCTCTCAGAAATGCCTGTTTGTGTCCCAGCCTACACCTGCCCTGTGGCATCTTGTTTGATGCAGCTGCTGAATGCTTTCTAATCCCTTAACCTCAGGTGACACCTGAATAAGAGGTATTTTGAAAGCATAACAATTTTCTTATGATCTAGTACATGGATCTTGCACGAATTTTGAATGGAACAGCCTGGCATTTTTTTCCAGAGGAGAAAAATTCTCTTATGATCGTATGTTTCTGCTTCATGATTCTTGAGGCTCAGGGCCGAAGACAAAAAAACAAAATGATATCAAACCAAAGTGATAAAGATGCTATTAGGAAATAGGTACTTTTAAGGGCCTGAATTGTTTTGCTGTTCCTTTCAAAACACGATTCTCTAGGGAAAAATTGTTTTGGTTTTAGAATTGGAGCAGAGGTCAAGTAAGATCAGCATCTTGTGCATCTGACTAATGGTGATGTTCAGCCTGGCAGTTTCTGTGACTCCCCAGTTGCTATTTCTTGTATTTATGCACAGCTGTAAAACTGGTACAGATCTCAAATAAAGAACAAAAATCCCTAAAAACTGTAGGGTATCAGAACAGTGAATAGAAAAACCTCAGACAACACTCCCTACTCATTCCATCTTTCCTATGAATTACTAGAGAAGGATCAAAATCTTGAACAGATTAAACAGAAATTTCTTAGCTTTCAAATAGCAATCCAGTGTACTAATATGCATCAGGAAATTCATGGAGTCAGGTTTGTGCCTTAATTTGGCTTCGTAAGTTAAATGGGGGAGATCATATGGTTTCCTTGGAGTGAAAATACAATTTTCAACCCGAATGTGATACATCTCTTAAAAATAATATATGAGTTCCCTGTGATAGAATCTCAGCTACACCAAATGGAGCTTTACACAGCTCTCAAAGGCAAAAGAATAAAGAACTGCTACAGCCCTAACACAAGCTGAGATGAACATGATACGCATATGACTTCTGATTGAATTCAGCAGGCTTCTCTATTCTAAAAGAACAAATGGACCTTGCTTCCCCAAGCATATGGCAGCGACACATGCAATTTACATCCCATATGGGTTTTTTTTTCAGGCAACTGTCAGACTATAAAATGTCACAAGAAATTGCTTTATATCCCCACTATATAGTGCAGACACTTCGCATTCCCCTTTGTAGCACTGTCCATAACTCCAAGAGAGGTGCTTTTAATATAATTGTTGTTTGTGCTGAATTAGGACCTAAAAGTTAGGGAGCACTGTAATGCTCCTGCCAACATACTGTGAAAAATGCAGGAATACTTCAGATGTCCATGGTCTAATTTAACAGCAGATGAAACCAGTTGGTGTGATACATAATGAGGAAGAATGGGACAGGAAAAACAACACTGTATGGTTATTACATAGCAAATTTTACCACTTGGTCTCAAATCACTTGGTAAACAGGGTAAGCAAAATCATTCCTATTTCAAAGATGCACAAGCAGGTGACTTTTCAAAGCATGCCAAAGCTGTGACATCAAAATTTAAATCACAGACCAGCTATTTATATGCTTACTCACAGTGCCTCCTCATCAATTACTTTGATCCTGTTTAAGCAAATCACACAGTATCTATGAATAGTTCAGGCACATACATGTAAATACGTGCGCAAAAAAATACACAGAATAGGCCTTTTTATTTCTTTGGCTGCCTGCATAATCATGCTAACTGGCACTGTTGTGTAGGCAGCACAGTAAAAATGCCTAGCAAAATGATCAGATGCAGATTTCAAAGACTAGTTTCAGAAGGGCCTTCCTTCCACAATGAAGAAATCATGTATTTAATCATTGAGAAACTAAATATCCAGGCAAATGAGGCTAGAATTTCTGGCATAGAGGAGAATGCGAATCAACAAGACAGTAAAATAAATGAACAGACAGAAACTTGGAAAGGAAATAGAGAATATTTGTGCCTTATGTAATTACACAGAAGACAGCAGCATTAAAGGATAAAATAGGGAAGGAAATCACTTTATCAGTGCACGTGCATTAGGTTGAAGTAGCCTAGAAGAAGGAAGGCCAAGAGGAGGAAGGATTCATAAATTTCCAACACAGGTGATGTGCCAACATGTTGGGCACAACAAGTAACTCAAACTGTAAGAATTCAGCTTAGAGTGGACCTGAAAGACTGGAAGAGTGGTCAAAGGTAGACCCCTGAGGTCAAGGAGAATGGTAACAACTAAGGGAAGGGGAGTAAGATGCAAAAGATATTGAAATTTTAGCTCAATAATGTTACTTTCAGGTTAATGAGTCACTCTTATAAGCACATAAGAGCATATAGTTGGGATGCAGAGAAGATGACTAATGTTCTATGACTTACTCTTTTCAAAGGAAGAAAGAACAGAAAAAGCGATGGCAAGAAACATTAAAGGAATAAGCAGAGAAAAAGAAAGAGGTCTTGAGTAGTGTAGAACTGCCAAAGCCAAAGAAAGCAAAGATTTCAGTAAGGATGTAACAGTGATTACACTATAGCCAATTAGGAGGCTTAGGACTTAAGAAAGATATGGACTGGCAGTTGGGAAGGAGGAGATGGCACGTAGTATATGTGCCACCCACCAAGAAGTGCATGAGCACTGGGCCACTGTTTGTCCCATTTCACTTACCCTTGCACAGGAGCATATGGAAGAACTTTAGGTGTATGGTAAAAGCCTTGTCTTGGGGGATATTGCTTCTTTTCACAAGTCAAGCTCATATCTCATCTTTCAACCATCCCAAAAGTGACACCATTGCTAATACAGCTGACTTGACACCATAGTGCCACAACACCCAAGTAATTGTAGTGTGGAAACCCAATTATCTCACAGCACATCACATAGCTGGTCTCCAGTCAGTAATTTGCCTGTAATATTGGCCACTTTGCAAGAATGTGCAAAATCTGGAGAATTCAATCAGGATAAGAATATGCTCAGTGCAACTACCTGGTTCCTTCAGTCATTAATCTGATGGGGTGTTTTTTACCTCTTCTAGTTATCTTGCCCCTTTTTATTAAGATTTTATATTAAGCCAACCTAGGCTTCAACTTTAAGATTGCATGCAACAAATTTTCATGTATGTTTTGAATAACTTTTATGTAGTTCATTCAGGCAATGTTTTCCCTGGTGCCAAACACCCTACTCTCCACAGAAAGCTTTCTGTTTAATCTCATGAGCCAGGTCAAGCCACAGTCAAAGCCTCATTTCTAAGAGGCTCACACAGGGCTATCAACCTGATAATGACATGAGGAAAGCAAGCCTAGTGCTCAGACACAGTAATTGCTCAACAGTCCATGAGAGAAATATTCGTTATATAGTAAGCAGCAAGTACAGGGAGACCAGAAAGTCCAGAAAGACAAACATTGTTCTTTGATAGAAACCTCTAAATGACTTATCTCTGCCTTTGTCTAGACTGGAATTAACCTTATGAATTCAAGTAATTCTCTGTCCTGACTCTTGTCTGAGTGGCTTCAGAGAGCCTTCTTCCCACTGTCTCCAGCAAGAGCAGTCCACAAGGACATTTCAGATCTTAATTGAAAGGGAAATGTTTGCCAAAGGTCAGTTCGAGTGGAAGAAAAGCCTCTTTCACTGTGGCTGGGGGGAGAGCAGAGCAAATTAAATATCTCAACATAATAGAAAACCTTTGTGATTTATTTGTTAGAAGGCAGGTGGGAACCAATGAATTTTCCCCCTCTTATTTATTTTTGCCCAGGCTTTACAAACGCACGACATTTCTTGCAGGGACACGTACTATCTCATCACAATTCTCCAGATTGTCCTTTATTTCCTACACTTGCATGCGCACATCATAGATCATGCTGTTTATAACTTTGTGCGTATTAGTGCACAGGAATATTTAGATTAATGATTGGAGTGACTCATGTCCCTTCCTGATGACCATCAACCATTTTTAATGCAAAATGGCATTCAGAGACCTGGATGAGCATCCCTCTTGGATTTCATCTGACATCACGGTGCCAAGGCTGATGCAGAGGCTAAAGTTTAGAAAGAAAAGGATGGAAAATACAAAAGACATGTTGAAAGCCTCCCAAAGGTTTGGAGGCAGATGCAGGAAACAGATCATGAGTGATTTTAGGAAGGTCTTCTGCCAAACTGGACATCTTCCTCTTTGCTGTGCAGACATTTCTCTGTAGACTCAGACATCTCTGGCAGTTCTCATTCTGCTTCAAAATATTCCATCTCAAATAAACGTAGGATTACTTCATTCTTATTTTGTGGTTACAGACAATATATGACATAAATGGAGCAACACATTGTATTCATTATTTCAGAGTGCTTAGTTATGGGATTCTTTTTTCTTGAAAAATCATTCAAGCCTTTTTTCTGCACTGTATTACGCTCCTGTGTTCTGGGAAGCTGAGAGATGCATAGGGGTTCTGGGACTGAGAGATGGGAATGAGCACAGGAGGAACAGTCAGTCCATTTCACAGATGATTTTGGTAATTCTGGCCACGCTGAGAGTCTCTGAACAAAAAGCCAAACCCAAAAGCAGTAAGAAGATCCTGGATATAGGACAGTGCCCTGACAAGCACCTCCGTGCCCACGCTGGAGGTTGCTCCGGGATGGTCAGACTTTGAGTCTAGGGTGTCACACAGTCACAGACTTGGATGCTTGAGAAGGAGGATCACCAAAGTTTGCAGGCTCTCAGCTCTCTGTCCCATCATCAAGCAAATACCTGCATTAAAAGATACATGTTCTCTTCAGCAGCCTGCTGAAAAACTTGGTTCTGTGATTCTATGAAAGACTGAGCTCTGTCACAGGAGGCTGACTTGGTAAAATATTCAGATTGTTCCAGAACTGAGTGTCAGAACCGCAGCTGAAAAAAACAGGTTTTGCAGAGGTTTCATGATTAAAACTGTCCTCTCACTTAAGCATGTGCTTAAACATGTCCCATATCTGCTTCTGCAAACAATCACTTTGTTACAAGTTCATCATGGCATTAGTCAACCGGGCATCTTTGTGAACAATGGGTCTCCATCAACTGTTGGGAAAAGAGGACTGTTTCAAGGAAAGGTGTTTTCTGACTGGGAGATTGTCCAGACATTCAGGATGTAAAGGCTAATCCAGCTAAGCCATACTCAGCATTATTACCTTTTTCAGCTGCCTAGACTTTCATGTAACAACCTACAAGGTCCTTCTTTATTTCTTAATAATAGCCTTTGACACCTTCTTTACACAGGCAGCAGTAATTTGGAGACAGATAACATGTGGTACCTTTCAGAGATAATGAGTGCTCAAGGTCCATGCAATTTATGTGAATTAATTTCTCCCAAAGATCAAGTCCCACGTCTTTAAATTAGCCTGGCAACTCAGCAGGACCCCAATTATTGTCATTTGCAACACACAGTGCTCAAAATAAACATGCTTATTCTTCTTCTGTCCACCTCAGCACTGGGGAAGAGTAAGTCCTGATCATCCTGATGGTCCTCAGCATTAACAGCAGGCACTGGGAAACAGCTCTATCTCAGGCAGAATGGGACTGGTCCTAAAAGTTACATATGGAGCAACTGCCCTGGCTAACTAGTGACAATCTCAAGGACTGCCTTCCTGGGAGGAGAGCTCCCATAGTGTTCTATATTGAAATAGGGGTGTTATGTCTAGCTGCAGAGATGGGAACAAGGAACGGGTGACCTTCAGATGTAGTCAGAGTTAAAACTTTCAACCTGGCGATAACTGACTGCATCCACAATTCAGTATCTCTTCTGTCTTTACAAACATCTGAGACAGACTGGTCTCACTGCCCTCTCAGAACATCAGAAGAGATGTTCCATGGTAGAACCAGTTATTATCCTGCTATATGGACACCTAAAAGCAGCGTGTGTGTGTAGGTTACAATACAGTCTTTGAAGGGAATTTATTTAAGATGTTTTCCTGTGTCCTTAATTGCAGTGTTGTGAATCCTAGTTACTACCCTGAACAAATCAACAGTATTGCTGGAAGAATAACTATAATCTCCTGGTTTCCTTTTCCCAGGAAGGCAACTAGTAAAATAAATAGTTCTGGTGTACCGCAACTTCCTATATCTGCTTTTGATTGCATTTTCCTCCCTAGTGCTACAATAAGAATTAAACTCTTGTCTCTGGTGCAGTTTTCAGATGCTTTCCTGCTGTGAAGTGATGCTCTGAAATGCCCAGTGATTCACAGCTCTGATATTTCATGTCTAACAGAATTATTTCTGGGTGAAATTGTTACCTTTTCTGAGAAAGAGACACTCATAAAGCTGGTAGGAAACAAATTATATGTGTCTAACCTTGTCTCTTCCACAACACTTCTCAAAATCAAATTACTTAGCTACATTTTTAGAAATTCCTCCTACTGCAACAGTGCGCAAACAATTTAAGTAAAGCATGGAGTATCATAATTACAGAAAATACAGGAAATTCAGGGTTACAAATGGATTTAAGAAAGACCCAGTTGTGTCACAGCATAGAGGAATAAGAGAGGGGGATCTGAAAGCTCCCACTTCTTCCTTTGTAGATCATAGTATCTGTGGCTCTGCATTATAGAATTATATGCCTGTAAGGAATATGCAGAGATTGTCACATAAAGTGTGTTTTGTGAATGATGGATTGGGATTAAGACATTTATTGCTTGAAGTCAGTCTGAATTTAAACTGCTTTGAGTGTCCCCCATGGTTCCTGCTCTGACTCCCTTTAACGGCAACGTGACCCAGAGGAGCCCGCTGAGCTACCCAGCACAGGGGAAACCCCCCAGAGAAGTGCATGTGTCATTCAGTCTCTAGTGCCTGGTCCTCAGAAATCCCTCAGAACTGCTCTGGGACGTAAGTCAGAAATCTTGAGCTGCAGGATGGGTCTTCAAACTTGTGGTGACTCATGCAGGGATTCTGATGCTGGAGACATTTCTTTTCAATTAGCTAAATTCCCAAAGTAAGCAAATATCCGTCAAACAATATCAGTTGCGAAACATTCTAGTCTGCCCAGGGAAGGTTTAACACACCAGCTGCGGGGTGGCACCCCGAGGTGCCCCACACTGGTAGGTTTACAGGATGGATGCAAACCTCTCCCCTGCTGAGACTGCAGATCTCAGCCTCCCAGCTCTGGGCAAGAGGACCTAGGGCAGCCATGCCCAATGTCACAGCAGCAGGTTGCAGATTATAGATCAATCCATCAGTAGGATAGGGCTAGCTGCTCTTGATGCTCTTGAGCAGAGCAGTTTGCAGAAAGATGCAAGGGCTTTGCTGGGGCTGAAGCTCACCTGTGGGGAGAGCATGCCCCGGGCATGCAGGAGAGCCTCCTAGGGATCAGGGGGTTGCAGATCCCATTCTTACACCACTGGAGAGCATGGCAGACTGCTCTGGCAGTGGGTAGCATGTGAGGGGAGCACTCTTCCACCTGTATTTCTAACCTGGGTCTTTTACAGCCCTGTGGGGACAGCTAAGCAAAGGCTTTTGTGAAGCTGCCTGTACTTGCACATTTTCTTGTGTGCACAATAAAGTGTCTCTTGTTCCAGGGTCTCACAGGTTTTCTTTCTTTATTACCTGAATAAGAGCAACAGCTAGCCATGGGCACTGTCTCTGTCAGAGAACCCAGGGAGCAGTGCCTGGCAGTTTGTCAAACACAAAGCTTCATCACAATAAACATCCAGGCCACATTCAGCTGGGATACAGCATAGGCAGCAGAATGAGAAAGGCTATGGCCTCCATTTCACACTGCAAACAGAAGCTGGTTTCTGCCTGATGACTTTCTGTATGGTGTGAACCGCCCCAAACCAGGTGTTTAAAATCACTGATCTGGTGCTGTCGTGCTCAGCCTGGTCTTTACTTTCAGAAATGGGTGCCTCATGCTGAGGCACACAGAGTGGTTGTGGTTCCCATGTGCTGTACCTGGGGACATGGTAGGACTAGTCCAAACTGGTTATGAATGGGACCGTGGCATATTCCAATGAGAATTCACATTCAGATAGTGGGTGAGCATTTCAGATTGAGGGTGTTGGAGAGGACAAAAGTCCTTCATGTGTCACGTGTTGGACTTACTGGATATGAGCTGGAGAGGGACTTGTGTATCCCTTACTTCACATGAGTAGTTTAGCATTCTCCCTTCAGCAAACATTATTTTGCACTTAAATCACTACGTGTGACCTGCATCTGCCCTGCTCACTCTTTAGGGCTTTTCTACAGCTATGACTGCTGTTCCTCCCAGTGGGAATCAAGTCTTGGCTAAATCAAGTGACTTTGATCAGCTAAGTTTGCAATTGAGATGCTCGTCCCTCTTTCTAGATTTATTATGCTTGTGTTGGAGCCTAGTTTGCATTGGTGCCAATCCCCTTATAACAGTCCCATTAGAGAGCAGCAGAATTCAATAGTCCTCCAACCTACAATGCAGACCACAAAACGCTTTCCAAGGGATTTGGCAGGGCCAGGCAGTGCTTTGACTGTGGTTGTGAAAGATCTGCTCTCTGAATGGAGTCACCTCAGATTGCTTGCCTCTGGAGAATTATCCTCTACAGGCATACACATGGAAAGGATCATCAGCATTTACAGAGGCTACAAAGGTTTGAGATTTCTTCAAAGAGCTGGTAACAAGATTGTGTAGGAATCAAATAGCCTTGCAAATAGCTGTATCCCATTAGTCGTGACAGCAAATGCTGGGCTGAATCAAATGTTTATTGTGGCTTATGAAGTGTCTCTGTACACATAACCTTGGGCAAGAGTCAGAAATTCTGGGCTCTGCATTTGAAAGGCAGCTGGATGAATAGCCGTGGCAATATAATGAAAAAGCACTGTTTATTTGCTTAATGCATTAACGAAGTGATTAACTGAGTAATGGGAGACCCAGAAGAAAGAAGAAACCTTTCCCTTTGTGTGAAGTCTGTTTTTCAGACTTTCCACCAGTATTACACATTCCTGGAAAACAAAACCAAGCTCAATGTACTGCAAATCAGCCATGAAAGCTCTCCCCAGACTGACGGAGCAGCTCCGTGCATTGCTCAGGCCTTCATGCAGCTCCTCCTTCCTCTCACAATGTGAAAGGCAGCAAAATAATTATGGCTGACTTACTGGCCTGTCTTCTGAGGGATATATGTGTTAGTTCAGGAGTTCTGGAGGACTTCATGCAATCAAACCTTCCTTGCTCTTCTAATCCCATTTTTTTTATGTTCCCCTTTTAGCAGCTCAGCTTCTCACAGGAGGCTGTTTCTGCTACCAGGCAATGAATAAATCTGCTGCAGATTTCTTCCCAGTGTCATTCCTGATGTAAGCTGGTGCAAATAACATATTTAATTCTGTTTGAGAATTCTTCCTGTTCTTTGTTCCCTCCTGATTCCCCAGGCTCCCCACTCAGTCCTTCCTAAGTTACCATTCCTCGTATTCTTAGAGATACTAATTATTTGTCAATTCTTTCTGCATGCCTCTCACCTGCTGTAGTTACTGCGCTGTCTCAGCTTTGTAGTACAGAGGGAAAAAATGGCATTCATACTCCCTGAGAAATGTGTAGAGAAACATTTAGCCCCTCTTCCTCTACTGAATATCTAATTGAAGTTAGATCACTTTCAAGAGATTATATAAGGATAAGCAAAGAATCCCACCACTGCTGGTAATGAGCTGCAGAAAACTGTTTACAGTGTAAATTGCTAACAAGCAATATGTGTTTAGAACTCTAGGTGTAGGAAAGGAGTAATCCTCTAACAGGGCACAAAAATACCGCACATGGGGGACAAAGCACACACCTAGGGCCACCTGAGGTACTGTAAGATGTCCTTGCTAGCCACCAGTTTCTGCTCTAAGTGCCCCATCAGTCCTGTGTCACATCTGCCAGGTCCATGCTCTGAGACCCTCAGCTCTCTATAATGATTAAGAGTACAACCGGACCCCTGATCCTCCCACAGGCCTGCAGCTGGGATTGTTCTTATCCTAATCATATCAAAGCCAGATTTAGTGCTGGCTCTGGAGCTGTGGCTGGGTTTTGGACACTGAAGTTATCATATATACACCCCCTTGGGGCACAGCAAAACAACCATGCCTGTTCATGTGTGAGGTCTGGATGTGGTGGTATATGCAGTGGCAGCACAAAACCAGCCCTACAGTGACGAGGAAGAGGGCAGGGGGGTAAGTCTTCATTCTGTGCTTCTGAGCAGGTGATAAACTGGGCTGGCAGCTGCCCTTCCTGATACCTGATCCTGGAGAGGGACCAGAACACAGCAATGCAAACGCATGCAGACTAGACATTGGAGCAGGTGGTTATTGAATCAGTCAGATATGGGTAAGACTTGATAGGCTCAAACTGGCCCAGGTCTGTTCTCTAGATCAAACAGAAGATTGGGGCTTTTGTGGAAGGAAATCTTGTGCAGGATCCTAGGGATCCAGGTAGGAGCCTCTGTGAAAAGATGGAGACAGCAACTCTCTATCCTTCAAGTGCAGTCAGCAATGAAAACAGCACTTGTACTGATTAAAGCATAATAAATGTAATGAAAAACTCTGTAAGCTATTAGTGACTGCTACCTGTTATGCATTTAAGACCCTTGAATGCTGATAACTATTTTTTCCCCCTAGAAAATCTTCCCACATTATTGCTGTTTCCTTTACTCACCACATTTGCAGTCATCACTTGTAAATTCAAGTAGTGAATTCGTGAGGAGCCTGGAAGGCATAATAATACAATCTTGCACGCTATCAGAGCTACCACCAGGTAATCCCAGGATGCTTAACCTGAGCAAGTGGATTAAGCCTCGCAGTGCTCTTCTGCTACATGGGGAGGCAGTTCCCTTCAGGCATAAAAGAAACCCTTCAAGGCACCATATTTCTGGGTCCCTGGGGCAGAAATGTACATTGCCTGTTTGGTACCAGCCCAACGCCTCCAGGGAGTGTCACATTTGCTCTGCATGTACTGCGCAGACAGCCTGCACGTGTTCAGTAACTCTGCCCTGCTGGATGTGCCTGACTCCCAGCACACAGCACATGCACAGGGTATTTCATACAGAAATGTGTAGCACATTCAGTGCTTCCACACAGCGGTCAGTTGCTCAGGACATGAGCATTAAGCCCATCCAGTATATCGAAAAGGCATTAGAATAGCGTGTGCTTTAAAAATGTCCAGGGGATCCAGTTGTCTGGTATCTTGCTCAGATTCCTAAGTATTAAGAGTCTGCAATAACCTAGATGCATGTTAGCTCTAATCAGAGCACAGAGAAGCAAAAGTGTAGCTGAAAATTATTAATCTGTTCCCCAAGAAACACTTCATAATACAGCTTTGTTATTATAAATCTGCACAACTTCACTGATAGTCCATCAATCAACACAATAAAACTACTGCCTTTTTTATGAAAGGACTAGCAAAATGCTTCGTCTTACTCACAGGTAGCACTAAACCCAGGTTAGTAAGGATATCTACTATTCTAAGCACTTCAACAGCTCACTACCTCCAAGACAACCAGCCATATTTTTAAATACTTTGCTGCACTGGAACATAGTTCACAAAACAGGACCTATTACAACCAGAAATATATTGTATTTCCTCCACATTCTGAATTGGGAAGTAAACCACTGATTTCTACCATACCCTATTCTTCCATCATTGACATACTTAGATCTCTGTTGAAGAGCAAATGATCACTGAACTGTTGAAAATGCCAATTGTTGAAAAGTGCTAATTTTATCAGGAGACACAAAAATACCTGCAAAAACAACAGATCAATCAGAAGTGGGTAGATAAAGAAATGTATTTTTATTTTTGTTTCAGTGATCTGTGTGGCCCAGCAGCAGACTCCAATTTTGAAAGGAATTAAATAATGGTTTGCACCTGGTCAGGAAATGGAAACCCATTGGCAGAAGTTTAAATAATCACAGACATTTTTCCAGCATTACAGTGGGGGGAAAAAAGTCAACAGATTCTTGAAACTATATCAGAATTAGTAAGTTAGAAAGGTGTTTTTAATAGTACTCAAAGCTTTACCTGAAATATTAAACATGCACATCCAGCTGTCATAAAAATCACAAATGTCACAAATCTCTTTACTACTGAGAAGTATTAGCTGAAACCTCTTACAGAGCCAGACAAAATGCACTAAATTCTTGTCACAGAGGAGCTGTGTATGGTTCCATCCTATAGGGCCCTCTTGTTTGCTTAGAAAAGAAGAAATAGAAAATCTGCTTCTTTAGCCAAAATTCTGTTTAGGGGAGATGGACAAAGAATGAACTGGTTCCTTCCATCCATTCATCTCTACTGCTTACAACTTAGCAGAAGCTGATCTATTCTGGTTCCACAGCAATATCCTCCTGTATCGGTCCACAGGTATGTCATGGAGGGAGATAATGCTCGCAGGGTCTTTATATTTCAAACAAGAGCAAGAACTGGTGGTTGGCTAGAGGACAGGAACAGAAGCCAGGGTTCCCACAAGTGTGGGCAGCCAAGGGAAACTAAAACACTGTTTCTCTGCACAGACTTTCCAAGATCAGCAATTAAATGCACAGGGTTAGGGAGAAGTTTATGTCTGCCATATTACGCTATATGAGTTCCAACACAGCTAGGTGTCGACTATGCTATCTCTGATGCTGATAAAGCCAATCATTAAAGTACAACCTTGGAACATTTTCTGTGATGCTGACCACTAGAAAGGATAGCCAGCCTGGAAAACTGAGATGAAAAGCAGCTTTTGCAATGGTATTTATTGTCTTGAACATTGTCACAGATATAATACAATATTACGCAGCTAACTGTACAGTTTTATTAAAGAAGCATTCATTGCTTTGATCCTTTCTGAAGAAGATCGATGTATTTGCAGACCAGAATATTCTGCCAGTGAAGAATTTTTTTCTCTTGGCAGGAATCCAAGCATCAAAATGTGGTCTTTTGTAGCTGTGGTGAGTAATCTGTCAGCAGGGAAACCATGACAGCCTAGAGGAAAAAAAAAGAAAAAATCCAATCACATTGGAAACAGATACTCCATAAAAATAAATAAGGGGGAAATATTTTCCCGCTCTAAAGTCTTGTGTTGAAAATTATTGTCCTGACAAAAAGCTGCCCACTTTGATTTATTTGCTAGAATTTCTGGTGATGGATCATGAAAGAGCTGAAAATCAGTTATGAAGTTCTATATTGCAGCTGATAGGCTTTCTCAGTGTGGACAAAATATATTAATGCACAGCCTAGGAGAAATTCAGACAAGGCATTTAGATCAAACACCAAGGCTTTTTTTTGGGTGTGTTGTACTCCATTCTCAGCTACTGCTATAAAACTCTGTAGTAGCCCAACGAGCATGTGGGCTTGCCTGTGGATTTCAGCAGAACCTATATTAGCATCCATGACAGCCATACTAGAACAAGGACTTTGACACTGACCCTAGTTTAGCTATACTTTCTGAGGTATAACATGGAAAATCCTCACTGAGGTTAATAGTGCGTCACCTACCCCGCCTGCCCTCCTTTAGTACTACAACAAAAAGGTATGGCTGCAAAATGAGAATATTTAGGATGCCAGCTAAATAAAACACGGTGTTGCAGCAGCTCTGCTGGCCTTCCCACACCTATATACACAACAAGCCCCATGATTGCTTTAGACAAGGTACTACCAGGCTCACACTGTCATGATTTCACAGTGATGTCTGACTGCAAACTGCTATTTTGGTCCAGAATTAGATTTACAAAGGTTCAGGGGTTGTGATCTTGTTGCCTTTCCCTTCAGCACTGCTCAGTGTGAGAGGCAATCCCAGGCACACAGTGGGGACTGAATATCCAGCTGCGCAGCCTCTTGCTGCTATCCATGTCATACCTGCACTTGGCCCTGTTTGGGACTACAGCTGAGCAAATAATTTGTGTTCCAGTTTGGTGCCTGAGCTGAAAGTGAAAAAAAATAACAGATACACAAAACCCAGGTATTCATTATTTTTATAGATTGATAAAACACAAATATGACATTTTTCTCACCCTAAAAAAAAGTACACTGAAAAAATGCACAGTAAAAGGTTTATTTTCTTTCTGAAAAAATAATATTTAGGGAAATTAGAAACATTGAAAATTTAAAATAAAAAATGTTATCACTTTTTTGAATTCTAAGACTAAAACTATGATTTTAACACAAATTTCTTTATGCATTTGACCATGTAAAATTAGAGGATTTAGTAAATACCATACTCAACCACTTACTCGCTAAGAGCACACCTAGAGTTATCTGAGAGCCATTTCTGGTGGGGTATTTTTCATGCCTGAAAGTTTTCACTAGCTTTGGTCAACATGATGGTTCTAAAGCCAACAGTAAATAACAGATTAATGAGATCTGGCAGTAATTTTCTGAAATTCTAGGAATGCTGAGATGGGAGTTGTAGTTTATGTTAAATGCCAATGTCCTCTCATGGTTCCCATGGGTTTCAAGACCCTTTAAAGCTTTGTTCTTGCGTCACTTTCTCAGGGAAAGTTCCCATTGGTGTCAGTAGCAGCTTTTCCTGAAAGAAAACTGCAGAAGCTTTAAGTGTTTGGGAAACTGGATTTTCTAACACCAGTCCCTGGGGCCCCAGCATTTGACATGTATTAAAATTGAGCAGCTGAGTTAATCATTAGAATAAACACAATGATTTAAATACCAAAAACTTAAAGTTTATACTGTAGATTTCACTTAGTGATAAAAAATGGGTCAAACAACAGCAGATTAAGGTCAAAATATATCACATTTGTGTCCAGGAGTATTTGTTCTACATATATATCTTGCCTGTAGTCAAAATTGTGATGTGTTGTGGGATGTACTTGAAGTATATGTATTAATATTTACTATTTATTGAATAACTAAGCTGAATCCAACCCTGTAGTGCAAGGTAAACCAAAAGCTGATCCTAACTTCTAACTACTGCTGTCCTCTTTCTTTACCATAATTGTCCATTTTCTGTTTTCAGCCTCCTGGAAAACCAATGACCGTGGAGAATAAAATACTTCATCATCAACCTCTTCAGGTTTTCGGGGTAAACAATGTAAAAAGGTCCAGTTGGAAGCAGCAGATCTTGCAGTCTGTAGATCAAAAAACATATAAAAATAAATACATAAATAACACACATATTTATGTGAGGACATAAATAAAACCTTTAAAGGTTAAAAAAATCCTGTATTAGCTCCCACTTTGGTTACTTGTCTGATGCACTCAGAACTCCACTGACTGTAAAAGAATTCCTCATTTGTGAAGAAGATGAGAGTATCCCCATGTAAGTCAGTAAGAGGTCACAGGAGTTGGGTATTTACTCCCGTTCTTCTGGCTTTAGTAGGGGAGTAAAACTCCAGGGACCTAGTGGATCAATAAATTGAAATTGTTATTTGAATGCCACACACTAATATAATCTATCAATAACTGCAACAAGAACATAATAAATCATGATTTAAAAGGCTATATTTTTTCTTTTAATATTGTCACTCATAATATATTGATCTAATACCAACAAATAATGAATTAAAGCATTTTAAGCCAGTTCAGAGATATCAATAGCCATCAATAGTATTTTGTGAGTTTTTGTTAAAATACAGTCAATAAAACCAGCAATTCTATCAGCAAGGAAGATGTCCTTTTTATCTTATACAATTAATAGTTTATGACTCTGTGTATCCTCTATCTGATTTTGTGCTGATAAGCATTTCAACTGGGTGATTTTAAAGACATATTTGATGCTTTATTCATTGACAGATATATACAAAATTGCCGCAAATGATGCCCACGCATTTAAGAATTTATCTGTGAGCTGCTCATTCTAAATAAAACATAAAGGATTATTTCTGGTATCAAAGATAAAATGCAAAGTTAAAAACAGCTTTTAGATCATAAAGAAGTAAAGGATTAGCTCTCCTGTGCATGTTAGGCCTCATTGGGAAGGGCTGCAAGCGGCCAAGCCATGTGAAGTGTATAAGATAACTCAAACTTTGTTACTTTTGTGAGTTTTTCAAGCTGGATGGAGGTTTGCATGTGGTTGTTTCATAGCACCAACTCAAAAAAAAATACCAACCCCATGCTTTGCTGATGTTGATTCTCATAAATGCAAACTGTAAAAGCATCAAGAAAACTAAACCACAAAACTAAATCTCAATTTTTACCTGCATTGTAATCTGATAACCTTGAAACGCCTTTAGTCTTTCTTTCTTTTCCTCTTCTTGACCCATACTTATCCATGTATCTGTAACTAAGACATTAGCACCTTCTGCAGCCTCCAAAGGATCTGTTGTGAGGAGTAACTTGGTACCATACTAATGTGAATAAAATATGGAAGACAAGAAATGTCAACTTTGTTTACAACAAAAAAAAACCACACCTCTATTCAAACTACTCTACTAGCCTATTTCTTAGGCTCTTACCTCACTGGAGAGCTGCTCAGTTATTTTAGTTATCTTGAGGTCTGGTTCAAAGCCCTGCCAAAAAAGGTGATAGATAATATCACATACAAGATTTAATTGATTATTAACACTGGTTAGAAAAACACTGATTGAATCATTTTGCCATGGGAAGAAGAATGTCTTTCAGAGTGGTAAAACTTGAAGAAATTACGTTGATTTTGTTGAAAGTTTAGTTTGGTGATAAACTGGTGGAAGATGCTCTGATAAGGTAAGAAAAAAATATGTTTCAACAGTTACAGGATGAAAAGACTACACATAGGGGTTTCTTTTAATCTCACCTTTTTGCTTTATTTTTTATACTGTACTACAATGCAATATCATCACTGTGAACCAAGATGCAACATTTCCACAAATCTGAAATTATTTTTGCAGGTTTTTGGGGGGAGAGTGGGCATTGGATGACTTTGTAACACTTTCACAAGTGGAATTATCATCTTCCATGATTTATACTGCAGTCATGAATTCCCCTCAGCCCTTCTGAAGTTGGGCTCAATAGAACTACTTCTGCTTTGCATCAAGATAACTGAATTGGGATTCTGAACCTTGGTTCTGAAAGCTGGAATGCAAGATACATGCAAACAACACTAGCTGAGGCTCTTGGTAACTGTCTAAGTGGCTGAGACAAGAATGGGTATTTTGCCTTCCTTACTCCATGTGCATGGCTTTCCTACCTTGGGAGTTGCAATACGCTGGTGAATTCCCAGCTTTGCAGCACTTGTCATGAGGGAGTGGAGGACGTTGTTTCCATCCCCAATCCAGGTGATAGTGAGCCCGTTCAGCCCTCCATAGTGCTCCTGCCAAATGAATCAGACAGCCCTCAGGTTATGTTCCAGGAAGCTGATGCCCTAGGTAGGAGACATTGCTCCAGACTGCTCTGCTGCAAAGAAAGCTAGCTAACTTGAAATGCTAGCTACTTGGAACCATAATTTTAATTAAATTTACTGCAGCTACAGGATGAACAGAGGGGAAAAACCTCCTATGTCTTACATGAAGGTCCAAGTACTGCAGCTTTCTCCCCAGAAGGACAAATTGGCATGTATGACACATGGGGAAGCTGAGGCTGAGACACAGTTAATGCCGTAAGCTGTACAGCTGTGGGTTGGTGCTCATAAATATTAGTGAATGGTAGAAATTCTTTATTTAGAGGCAATGCTGATGCCTATCATAGCACTTATTCCAGCTTTCCCCCAGATTGTGAAAATATCCCTATTGAGGATGGCCTTGGAGTACATTTTAACTGTCACAGCTGTACAAGACAGCAAAGAGCAATACTTTGAAAGCAGCTGTGCAGCTTATGGGCTCATGGTTTGCTCTGCCTTGTACAGCCAAAGAGTGATTTTTTTTTTAAAGTGTGGATTGCATGAACTTGAAACAGCATTTCAGCATTAACTGTAGCTTTGCCCACTGGCACTTACAGCCTGTACCTGTACGGCTCCTCTGGCCTTCAGCCCCCAGCAGATAAGGTCTAAGGAGGAACAACAGTAATATGATTTTCATATTTCCAAAACAGGAAATATTGCCTTTTTAGCCATATCATTTTAAATATGCATGGTTATAGGTACTTGATACCAGAAAGTTTGTAAAGACATGAACAAATGCTTTTATATGCCTGCTCTGTACAACTCCATCTCATGACTCAAAAAACTAAGGACATGATGGAGAGCCTTTTATTCTTAGTTCAAAACTGGGCAGTGCTACAATTGCACTGTAGTAGCTGGAAGCCAGGCAGTGTTTCAGCACTTTGTGCGGCATGATTCAATGCTTGTCAGAGAGGATAAGCATCCACACTGTAGAGCTGTCCTAACTGGCAACTTTGCAGGCAGACATAGCAAAGATGCCAAAAGACTGAATTGGGAAAGGTCTGAGATTACCCCCTTCTCTCCTGGCAGCAGCTTATTCTAAACAAATAGTTATGAAGTTGTTCCAGAACAAAGTTAATGTTATTTCTGCCAATGACTACAATTGTAAGTCAGAAATAGTAGCATTTGAAATACTGAATGGCATTAAAATGCCATTGAAATCTAAACCTAATGGAGTCTGAGGCTGCCTACAGTTTAAGGGCTAACACTAGAGTATTGCAAAACTTTTGCTTTTTCAGTTGACGTTTGTTAGCAGCAGGCTTATTGGCAGAGGTTTGATGCAAGGGTATTTACAGGAGAGCCAATCAGGACTGCTGACATGGAAGTTATTTCAGTGAAACAGTTCTGCAGGTCTCTAAGGATCTTTCAAAGTCCTTCCACATCTCCTAGCAGTGGTGCTTCTAAGAGAAGGCCAAACTAAAGCATTTAAGGGCTTGTTTCCAGCTAGGGCTTAGTGAGAGCTGAGACATGAACCCACAGCCAGGAGCAAATGAGACAGCCCTGAGATCTTTTGATCTTACTGTTTAAAAATAGGCATTGTAGCCTTAATGCTCAAAGCACTCACTAGTGAGTCACAAACATACTGCTATGTTAAATAACTTCCACCTTATTACGAGCTGCTACTATGCATTAAAAGAAACACAGTGCATACTAAATACTTTTCTCTGTTCCCAAGCTACTAGCTGGTACAGATAAAATATGAAGTGCTGGAGATGTCTGTATAATAACCCTCAATGTACGCTGCAAATTGCAAAACCACATCTGCAGTGACTACTGTATAGAGTGGACATAGCTGAGCTAATCTTAATGAAGACATTTAGCTAATGGAAGAAGTCATAGACAAGGCAGAATCAAGCTGTGTGTGTGCTATTGGAGCCTATTTTGTATCCTGTGCTAAGCTTTATGTTGTCACCGATACGTTGCTGTATCTCAAACCTCTTCATCTAAAGCCAGCTTACCATGGCTGTAACAGCACTGCTCACACACATACATCCTGAGCCTTTAAGGAAGATGAGATGATTGTGTTGGTCAGAACCAGAAAGCTTTCAGGCAATACGAAATGAGATAATTTATTTTTTGTTTGTTTGCTTTATAATATATGCTTATACAATTGCACAGAGAGAATCCAGCTAAAGGTGTTTTGCCATGAATTAACACTTTAGGCTAAACCAGAACCTTTACAATACTTGCTGATCACATGAGCTTCTGAAATTACTTTTCCCATTACATCCCTCCCCAATTTTTCCAAACACTATTATACTGATATAGGCTTTTTACCTGCTTGGATGCTCTTCAGTTTCTCTTTATACTTGGTACCTGACTTCAAAATATTTATTCTCCTAGTAAAGCCATACAAAAAATAACATATTTAGAAAGTCTAGAGCCTGTCTCCCTGATGAATGCCTCTTTGGCAAGCCATTGGTTGCTGCTGCACTGCCATAAAACCTGGCTTTGTTATCCTCATGAAAATCCCTGCTAAATAATTAATGTCACTTTTACAGTTAACTTTCTCACCCTCATGCTGTTTTTACAATGCTTCATTCTGTTCTTAGCTGTTGTTGCAGTGTATCAGTGTTTCAAACCCTGGGAAATAATAAACATGCTCAGTGATTTAGCACTGTTGCATGTTCAGAAAAGACTGGTTTAACTAATTGGGGATATTCATGTCTGCTTCTGCCTGGATTTGCTTCCAGCTAGGCTGAAACTCTGACACCATTATAGATTACTTCTGAAATGTTTGACCACAACAGTCATAACAGCCCTCAATTAAAACAAGCTTTGAATACTGAATCAATAATCTGTCAAAATTTAAAATAGAAAGCAGGAACCAGTCAAAGCTTTAGCCCTTCGGGAGACAGTGCAATCCAGTAAATCAGAAACTGGGCAAACTTCGATCTACTGGCTCTCAAATTGAGCTGAAGGCTGATGCTGGTCCATTTATCTTTCTTACTCCCACATTGTTTTTCGTCTTATTTATTGAAACAGTATATCCTAGAGGATCAGACCAGATCTTAGTTGGAATTTCTAACTGTTACAGTAATGACGATGATGACGACAATGATGATGGTGGTGGTGAATTTGAAGACTATAAAAATTTGAGCTCTTTGGGTCATAGACTGAGGAGAAGTTGAGGTATATGGCAGCCCTCTTCAAGCTAGGCAGCACTGTAACTAGTTACACTACTTAAAAAGGAATCACTGTTGTATTTCTTATGCCAATCACTTCTTTCTGAAAAAGACATTTCCCATCAGACCAGTGAGGTGAAAAGCTAGTGGCATATGGATCTGCTTTAATTACCAGTCTGGCCATTTTGCAGTCAACTACAAGTTAGCTGATGTGGCCAATGACATTACTATCAATTGAATCAATGTCAGTTCCTGGCTTGTCCCTGGAATACAAATTATGTGATGCTGCCCTCCAGCCAAGCTTCACAGAAGCCACAGCTTCTGCCCAGGAAACTGAGAGGTACCGGGTGGGCTCAGCAAGGGGCTTTTACATGCCTTCAGCACAGAGAAGTGTCTCTGCATGTGCACAGTACCAGCATTCATGGTCTCTAAAGGCCAAAATCCCAAACCCTCAAGATCACGTTGTATAATGTTTACAACTGTTTCTAGTGGGTTATAAATCAAGAGCAAACTCAGATCAACACAACTTTTAAGAAAGGGGGTAGCACATATTCTACATCCCTCTTAGCATAACACAGGGTATTAATCCTGACCACAGTATTAAAGGGAGGAGCTAGCTTAGATGTCAGACATGTGGGGGGCTCCAAGTTGCACAGGAAGAAGGCACTGAGCAAGAGAATGTTGAACTTGAGGAATCTCGTTGCAGTATTCATGACAAAGCGCACTTTCTAATCTGACAAGAACAGCCTGAACACAGAACGAGAACTGACAACCTTGAAAATAAACCAGCCACATTATTTGAGGAATGCAAGAGACTATAATAAAATAACCATACTAAAAGCACCTGTGAAAAGGGAATCAGAAGCCACAAGCAAGGAAACATTTTAACAAAATAAACCAGAAAATTAGACAGTTTCAGATCAAAGAGAAGATGCTTGAAGAGGATTCAAGAAAGCAAGTGATAAAATTAATAGGATTTAGAAAACTGAAGAATAAAAATGTGCTAAGCATGAAGAGGGCCAGAGTGCATATAGTCCTCCACTGGCAATGCAGCAGGAGGAAAAAAAAGCGAGAGAAAAGAAAGTACATTTTAGTTATGTACCGACAGCATGAAGGAGCAAATACAGGCAGGAAAATATTTACAGAGATAAAGAAGAGACATTTTTAAAGATAAATAAGCTGTGCATAATCTGTAGTTATATTTAAATGTAAGGCTAGCAGTCTGTGCCACTATTGTATTTTGCATGTGTGTATAAGCCAAATATACTGCCTTTGCATAGCAGAAGGGCAGTCCAAATGTTATATATGAACTTTCAATTAATTTAGAGAATCAGAGGTACTGTTCCACATCCCCGTATTAATCTTACTGCAGGCAGTTCTCGGGTAACATCTTTTTACCCTGCTGAAAATCTCATCAGAAGTTTGTGGTAAGTAACAACTAGACCCTGTGGCTCACACTTCTTTAAGCATTGTTCCTACTTCTGTGACCTTGTAAAGTTTATTATACAATTAAAATGCCATTTTATTACATGCTAATGGCTTAATACCAGTCTTCTCCACCTCAGCGTACATACAGTGCATAGAGGAAAAAAGGCAGCAGACGGGCAGGTCAGAAAAAGAAAGAACAGGCAGTGCCAATACCCACAGTGCTCTGAGGGGAGCTGAGAGCTCCCCCCTGCCTGATCCTCTCTCCTGGATGAGAAAGAAAGAATGGATAGTGGGTCAGAAACCGGTGGTGCAGCATGCCCTTGGTGAAGTGGCAGCCACCCAGCTGCCCTCTAAAGACCTCCTGACAAACTCTGGGCTGAGAAACATGCTGGAAAGACTAAGAGAGAGTTGGACACAGTTGAAGGAAACAGAGCTCTGCTTATCAGGCTGACTGGGAAAGTGGTGTAAATTTTTAAAAGCTTCCATGACTGTCCAAAAGCTAAGCCATTCCTTGAGATCTCTGAAAGTGCTCACTTGGTAATGACATATCTGCACATCAAATGTTTCTTTTGTTTGAGTACAAAGTGATAGGGCTGTGTTTCCCCATAATGTAAAATGGGCAGTGACACTCTTCCCAAAGATGTCCTCCCCAGTGCTTGGTGCAACAAGGACACCTATCTGCTGTTACTGATGCCCTAGGCATTTAAACCAAAAAAAAGACCAGCTCGTGGGTTCATGTTCACTTGGAGATGGCTGCCCTGTACAAGGACACAGTGGAGGAAGGGCAGAGGGTGATCAACAGGGCATGCACTGATTCTGCTGTTCTCCATAGATTTACCCCTAGTATCAATGGAGAAAGAGATGCATCTCTAGAGCATGATATTGATGCTCAGTGGTCTCTCTTCATTGCCTGGAGATGGAGAACAGGGCAACAGCATTCTGAACTTTGGTGCTGTGGTCAGTGACCTGATAAAACCAGGTTTAGGGGCAAAGATATCAATAGTTGTGTAGGCTGTCACAGATTATTCCTGAAGCTTGTTATTCACAAGTGATAAAATGCTAATAAGCTGTTTCCAAGGCAGAGGCCTCTATATAACACAACTATAATATTTACCTGGTTTACAGTTGCACACAGTGTTTAAATGAACTTATGACATATAAAGATTGGTGTTCTCATTACACCATACTGTCTTACGTAGTTTGAACACTTTATTATGGCTGGCAAAATGTGATTTGCCAAATGAACCTTATCCTGGAGTATGTGGAGCATTTTAGTCTCAAGTTCACCATTTTTTGCTGGTCTCTTCACTTCAAATATTAAAAATTTTACAAAAAACACTGATCCAAGTAAGAAAAAAGCAACTTTCACTAAACACGAGTCTTCCAGTATTTAACGTTTAAGGCATGAATAATTTATTATTACTCTCACTAGATCTTTTTCACATACTGAATGTCCCTTATCAAAGTCTTCAGCAGCTGAGAACCACAGCTGAATAGATCAGGAAATTTTTCTGCCTTCCCTTTTTCAAGCAGTGTGATTTTTATTCATTCAGAAAATAAACAAGGTCACAGGAGTTCATCGTAGTTGTCAACCGGCACTGCAGTATAATAATCTTTTTTTATAAGCCAGTTCCTCAATTGATTGTAAAACAGCATAGTCCTTTTGTTCACAGATAAACATCTGGTATTCTATGTGTGAAACATTATCCTGCTGTCAAGTCAACTATTGCGTTAGATTAAACAACAAAAATATGATCTTTTTTTCAACTATTACTTGATGTGAGCAAAGTTTAAATAGGTTTAAGTGCCTGAACTTTAGGTGTTTACACTGGTAGCATTAAGTGGCTTTTAGAAACCAATTTATTTAAACAATTTCCTAATACAGGGTAGTGATTCATTTTAAACCATTCATAAGTTAGGGAGGAATCAAGAGCAAACCACTGCTTTTTATTTTCTTAAGTCAGTGGAAAATCTTCCACAGGCTTTGGCTGAGCCAACATCTCACTTTAATGTAATATGTAAAGCTCCTTGCCTGTTTTCTGACTTGTAGCCTAATTCCAATGAAGTACTTAATTTTATGTTTAACTTCAGTCCCACTACAGCTGATAGGACTATGTAGTTGTTTTAAACAAAAAAGCTCCTTAATTATATTGCTGGATAAATATCTCTTCAAATAACAAGTGCCATATAACTACCACTTAAAAAAAAAAAAAAAAAACAACTGGGAATAAATGTTTTTGGACCTGACTTCCCCAAATACTTACCAAGACTTGGAGCAAAAGAAAATTGTTTTTAAAGGGCAATCATGTTGTTACCTGAAGAGTTAAGTAATCAGCTAAAATCTGGAGAGGATGGTGTAAATCGGACAGTCCATTGATTATTGGGATAGTGGCTTGTTTTGTCATTAGATGCAGATCGTTATGCTTATAAACTCGAGCCAAGATTGCATTTGTCATGCTGGAAAGCACCCTAGAGGATGGCAGAAAATACCCAAGTCAAACATAGTAAGTACAGCCCTGCTGCACTCTTCAGCGTGCAACTTATCAATATTAATGAGAAGTCCTAATGAATAATTTTTTTTCAGCTATCTGAATAATTTATCATGTCTGCATAACACACTTAAGTGCAGACATTTAATAAACTTCTAATAAGTAAGCAGGTCTACTTGTTAACAAATTATAGTTAGTAAATGAAAACTGCTGCTATATTTTACGTTTTCTTCATTTTAGTGTTTGATTGTAGCTACAGACAGAACATCAATAAATATTAAGGTATCCAAAATAAGATTAGCGATTGTGTGACATTGTAACACTTAAAGAATTTGGTAGCTTCAGAAGAGACAGAGTATTTCTTGAGACTTTTAGCAAAGAGCAAATGTAGCATTGACTATTAAAGTCTTTGTGTATGGTAGCCTGACCTTTGTGAGGAATAGAAACACACATATGTCTTAGATTGCTTTGATTATTTACTGACCTTAATGAACATAGAAACAAGAGGCTAATAACACTGGCTTATTCTTTCTCCTACTTAAAAACTTGTGCATTGAAACACATGGTATCAGTGTTAAAGTAATGTCCAAATTTGAAATTCAGGATATGGATAGGGGCACTCAGGAGTACTGTACCGCTCTGGCTTTAACATCATTTTGCCAAAGTGTGAAAGATTGAGAAATTAGCATAATATACTTGGTGTGCTCTGAATTTGTTAGAGAAACTAAATACAGATTGGAGCTCTGCGTTTCTCTGCATTTCTGTGTTTTAATCAGGCCCTGAAGCCTGACTTTGAAGTAGTATTTTGTGTGTTTTCATGTTATTTCTAATAGGACCTTAAAATAAAACAAGGAAGAGACTGAATAGAAGAGTATGAAAAATCCTTGTGGTATCTGTCTTCCTGATGAACCATGAAGAATTCTGGCATCTTCTCTTGCGGAAATATGGCTGTTAATGCTATGGCCTTTACAGAGAAAAAATCTCCTGATGAAGTCAGTAACAAATATTTTCTACTGACACTGGACATTCCTCATACAAGCAAAACTCTAACAAAATGTTACAAGATTCCCTGTAGAGCTCTCTTGGAAGAAAAAACTGCCAATAGCAGCTATAAGTGGAAAGGTATTTACTGATTGCAAGGTATAGGAACAGCTGCTGTTTGTGCCATTATTTCTTTTTAGTTCATCAGTTTATTTTTCTCTGAGTCAGTATTTATTCTAGCTTGAAGCATGCAACTGTGGAAAATCTGTTCTGTTCTGAGCTAGTCACCAGGAATGGGATGCATGTTTCCTTTTGTTAGCCATCTAACAGGTGCCCACTCTAAGCAGTACATAGGTAGTCTCGCCAGTCAAGGAAAAGAGGCAATCAGACTGGGAAACTTCCTATTTTTCTTAGACTCCTTTTTTTTCTTTTTAGTACGGCAGGACAACTGATTCTAACCCAACATGGCTGATAATGAATTTGGAGAAGATGGGCCCTTTAGAGGATATGCCATCAGAGGAAATTCTATCCTAATCAATTACCATCTAGTGAAAACTGATGAATTTTCTTTCTTAATCTGTTGAAAGTAGATATTAGACTTATTAGACATTTAGCAGCAAGACACCAGACAGTCCTGCCAGCATTTCTAGATGTCATATCTCACAATAGTGTCATGGTTCAAGCTCAGTCAGCCACGCAGCCTCTCTCTCACTCCTCCCCTTTCCTCCCCCCACTCCCAGAGGGATGGGGAGGAGAACTGAGAGAATGTAACTCCCACGGATTGAGATAAGAACAGTCTAGTAACTAAGGTATAACATGAACCACTGCTGCTATCACCAATAATAATAATAACAAGGGAAACAACAAGGGAAGAGAATACAACCGATCACCACCTGCCAACCATTACCCAGCCAGACCTGAGCAGTGATCTAGCCCTTCCAAGTAGCTGCCCACAGTTTATATAATGGGCATGACATGCCGTGGTATGGAATATCTCTTTGGTTAGTTTGGGTCAGGTGTCCTGTCTCTGCTTCCTCCCAGCTTCCCCTTCTCCCTGGCAGAGCATGAGACTCAGAAAGAGCTTGGTCAGACCAAAACATTACTGAGCAGCAGCTGAAACCATCAGTGTTATCAGCACTGTTCCCAGACTGAAAGTCAAAGATGCAGCGCTGCATCAGCTACTAAGAATGAGAAAAAATGACTGCTACTGCTGAACCCAGGACAAGCAGGAAACCCCAGGTGCAAACCGGGTTTATTCATTGTGAAACCAATACCAAATTGAACTCAGAAAAAAACAAAAAAACAAAAAAAAAACCAAAAAAACCCACCCCCCCAAAAAAAACCACAACAAAAGAAAAACAAAACAAACAAACAAACAAACAAAAATAACCACAAAAAAAAAAAACCAAAAAAAAAACCACAAACCAAAGCAAAACCTCATCTCAGGTGCTGAATAAGTCTGTAATCAACTCAAAGGAAACCATATGAGGATGGGATTGCATAGGAAAACAGACCTTGCTAAATGAAAGTCTTTAAAAGTTTTGGAAAGTGCGGGGGAGTAAACACAGGCTCATCAGGTGACTTTTCATTTATTTAAGGTTCCTGTATTATCACCAACTATAAGGTCCTTCTCTCTTTTCATTCTTATTGCAAGACTGTGAGACTACCAATTTCAAAATCCCAGAGCTTGGAAATATAGAAGTGTATTAGAACGCTGCATATCTCTCTTTTCAAAATAACTTTCATTTCCACAGAGGAAAGCTGGAAATTTTTACTGAAGTGTATCCTCTAAGGAATCCAAAAATTAAACACAAGTAAAAGTATTCTTTTTTGGTGTGGCTGAATCTGAAAATGGGACATTAGTATATATTTCAAGTAAAATATTGCAATCCAAGTTAGTTTTGGTTTTGTTGTGAAAGTACAAAGGTTTTAATTTTTGACCAGGCTACTCCATTGTCATTCATAGTCTTACAGGAGCATATGGTGGTTGTGTTCTCAATAAGCAGTGAGAAGTAAATCCGTTCCCCATAGATGCAGAGATCCATCCCCTAATAATGCTAGTGGACTGGTAAAATCATCCTGAGAGTTCTTAACTGCCGTCACTGAACGTTATGGCCCCTGAGCTATAGTGGTGCACAGTGGGACTGCTCTATAGTGGAAAATACAGATACAGTACTTATATTTCATTTCACGTAATATATCAGACATGTTAAATGGCACTGAAAGGCTTAGAGCTCTTTTATGGGCGGTAACTTTTGCTACTGTGTCAGCATAAATGTAAATGTCTTGTGAAGCATGGAAGAACTGATTTATAAGCAGGTTATAAACCACTAAATGTATGCTCACAGCAGAAATGCTTTCAACCCTTACCTGCAGCAATTCTAATAAAAACTGTGACTTTAATAGATCTGTGCCCCTTTAGCTTTAGGTTTCTGTTTCAAATACTTCTAAGGCCTTCAGATTCCTAAACACATGGCTGTAAATACTTGAAATAACCTCTGGGCCTCCTACAGGCATTATTTTTTTTTTTTTTTATTCTTACATTATTTGAATGAAGCTGGGATCTTATCCTTCAATCACAAGAAATGCCAAGGAATTAACACTCAGGTTGTTCTTTTGATTGTGCAAAGTCAATAATAATCTACCAGTGAGAGCAGGAGTGAAGCAGAATACATGGGGCTCTGTAATGGCTTGGGGAAGCTCTCACTCCACAGAGGTGAGTGATATAACTCAGAAGAGGAGCAAAATCCCTAGGTTAGGGTCATAAAAAGGAGCTTGATCTGGAAAAGCAAGCAGTGACAATGAAAAAAAGGGACTGAAGGCTTGCATAGGAAGTGGGAGCTGTGGGAGCTTCCTCCACAGAATTGAGACTCTCCTGGAATGGGTGGAAGATTTTCTTACTTCTACTTCTTGCCTTATTTCTTGTAGTTTACTGTCTTTCTGATCCAGTGAGAATGGAAGGTAAGACACTTGGTGAATAATACTTATTTATATCATTGTGAGGGATTTACCTTTGAAATGTTTCCCATTCACCTTCACTATAACGTAGTAAGCTAAGTATGTTTGACTTGAAAAATCCTCCATCTCTCATGCCAGTAGAGCTGTAACTGGAATGCATATGCTCTGAAGCATTTAAATGGCACACTTTGATGAAGCTATAGCTGCTCTGCCTAAACTGCAGGTACGTTCTATGATGCATGAGGAGTGCTTTTGAGGGCATGTATTTGGCAGTGTATGAGCAATGCTGAACTGGACAGAGTGGGCACTGAATGCAGTAGCCTAATGTACCTCAGACTTGGCTGTTAAGTCTCAGACTAATCTGTTCCCTTTGTAGGCCTACAAGTTTACACGTTGTTTGAATTTTTTAAACTTGTAGTTACTAAAGCAAGGCAGTGGGACACACTTTTTTTGAAACATTGGAACATTATCACTGCAGCTTATATTGATACTGGCAGAGTTATATATCCAGCAGGGAGTGTAAGCTAAGTACTTTCAAGCCTCAAGAGACAGAAATTTTACTTTCTACTGTCAAGACCCATATGTGTTCCACTTCAATAGTTAAAAGCAAGAAAGGAAACTTTAAAATGTTCAAATGTTTTGTCTTTTCTTTATGTTTTCCTTGGATTTCACCACAGGGAAAACAGCAACAGAGCTCTTAAACAATCTCTTCCACTGACTGTGAAAACTGTAGTATACAGCAGAGGCAATGGAACCTCATCTGGCTGATTAGATATTTTGAATTACGCCTGACAAGCTTGACACTGTACATCTTTCACAAGAATAAAAAGGACCTTTCTTACACTACTAACCTTCCAACAACGAGCCTCACTCGGGCTGCAAAAGGGCTGCCTAGAAAGCAGCACAATAATGAGAATGGATGAGACTTCAATACATGGGAGTGTTATGTTCTGCCTACTTTCTGAAACACTGGAGAGAATCCACAAGAGAAAAAGCTTAAGCTCAGTTCTTCCCTGCTATGGAAAAGAGGATAGTTTTCTAGCTACCCATCCCTACATGCGTATAGGAGTGAGCATGAATAAGATCTTCCAAAGGTCCCTGAGGAAGAACAATGCCATAGCCCAGCCTTCAGTCCTGACAATCGGTACAGCCGTAGAAGAGGGGGCATGAAATCATAAACTGCCTGCAAAGTGTTGATGCTGCTTAAATAGGGGGATGAGAGTGGCCTTAAGTGCAGCCTGTCACAGCAGATAGGCTAAGACCCATCAGCAGCTGGCCTAATTAGGATAAATAAAGTCTTTGCTTTTTGATTTTGTCTATTTCCTAGAGAGCCGTACTTCTAGTTCCATAAGGAGCAACAGAACTAGAAGGTTCTAGTCTTGTTTGAATATATGTGCTGTCATTGGTGGAACTATACTGCTGAGGCACACAAAATGTTTCTGTTTGTGTGACTGTCACTTTCATTATCGCTCTACATGCCAAATTTGATAAAAAATATTTCTCATTTTGGAGAGCTAAAGTGGACGGAATGGTGCTGTACTGAGCTACACATTCTGTGAACTGATCTGTAAAAATTTAAGAAATGTGGAGTGCCTTCTGACATTATCCACAAAGAAAATACTAGCTTCCAAAATTCTGTAAGACAGGTGTCGGTGTAATAATCTACCAAATGCGTAGTCATTAATCAAGTGATATTTTACCAACCTTGCTGTATCTGTGAGACTCTCATTAGTGCCCAGATGTATGTCTTGTGTTGTAAGGAAGGCAGGATGTCCTCCAAGTAGAGCAAATCCTACAGTGAAGACAAATAAAGAAAGAAATTAAACACCAGAATGTCTTATCTACATCCAAGATCCAAAAAATCTTTTTCGTGTAAAAGATATTTACAGCAATAAAAGTAAAACTCAGTGGGGCATCCAGATGTTTCAAACACTTGAAGTCTGACAAGAAGACACAAATAAATGCGTTTTGGAATAAATCCGCTCAAATATGATGCTTTGCTGAAATCCTGAGGCATGAGTTCTGATCTGTGTTCATAGGAATAGTCATTCAAGCTGAAAGGCTACATATTGCCAGAAGCATCACTGTGGGTCCCTGTTAAGAGCTAGGTAATCCATTCATCATGCTAAATTTCTACTTCAAGGGGCTTAACATTCTAGAAGGGCCATCTGAGTCACTAGGTGTAATCTCACATCCTTGCAAGAAGCTTCAAGTACTGTCACTCAGATAGAAAATCTGAAGTTCCTTTATATACTGTAACAAACTTGAGCTTTGTCATAAATTACCGAATGCCTTAAAGATGATAATGTGACAGAGAGAAAAGGAAAGATCTTAGGCGCTGCCAGCATCCCTCCACACTGCAATAGGTGGGAATTTACAAGGTGAGCCTAGTACTTGGACAGATAAGTTCTGAAGCATTAAGTCCTGAACAGGAAATCTTGGAAAGCCTGAGCATCATTTAAGAATATAAAACACTTCTGGGGAATTTAAAAGGTATCTGAACAGTATTTTGAATAAAGACAAATTACATGCTAAGGACAACTCTCAGGCTCTGTCCTGCCTGATTTCCATTGCAATACCTCTAGGAAGAGAACACAAGCAACCAGCTGACACAGGTGGCTTTTCCTTCACCAGCACTTGAGTCTCTCTGCTTTTTCCTGGTTTAAGTATAAAGCCTTCATCAACTGAATCTCAGTGTAAAGTCCATCATGGCTCATGAGAGGATGGTGCTTGAGGGGGAGTTCTTTTATGAACTGTATCAAATGATTTAGCATAAACCAAGCACTGGACACAGGCCTTACAACTGGGGACATACAAAGTGTAGGATTTGAACTAGGCTGTAGACAGCCCTGTGAGGCATTTTCTGCACTCTAGGTAAGATGTTCTGCATAAGAACAACTCCCTTCTAGTAGAGAAACTGTCAGGGAGAGCCTGCAGTGTCACTAACATTCATGGTGGAGGAAATGTCAGAGAATCTCGGTTGGATAAGCCAACCTTGTTGAGACAATGTGGTGGGGAGTGAGTATTTTATTGCAACAAAAATCTAGAAGGAAACCCATCTTTTTTTCATTAGCAGGAAGAAAAAGACTCCGCATAGCGTGGAAGAGCAAAGATATACCCACCCCTTTATCAAAATGTGATCTCTTTGAGGTGACTGTAGCCGTTAGACGGCACTGCAGACATCTCCAGCGCTGCAGCTTTAAGATGAGTTTTGTACAGGTCTGTCAAAGATTAACAAGTTGATCCCACAGCTACTCTTCAAATAAGGATTAAACCAGAAGTGAATATTGAAACCCTTCATGAATAGAGCCAAGCAACTAGGTTCAGGCGGCAGACTGGGGCCCCACAACTGGGCCCCTGACACAGAGCAGCCCTTATTAACTTCCATTCCATGTGGGCAGCAGGGTTGAAGTGGGGTCTTCTGCTGACATCAGTTCAGCAAGTCTCCAGACTTCAAAATGCAATAGGTAAAAATAATGCTGGCAGATCATTGCCTTTTTTTCTCCCTCCATTTCCTTAAAAGTCAGATTAAAACTGATGATATTCCAGACCCTATCTGAAGGGCAAATCTGCATTATCCTGACAGTGTATGCCCATTTTATTGAATAAGGATGGTTTTACTTTCCTTTTGTCAACATTAAGGATTGCTCCAAATCTTAACAAGATCAGAGTCAGACACAACAAACTTTTAAGAATGAAGCATCATGTATTGTATTTCTTTTTGCTGCTAGAAAAGCACCATATATTTGCTGTTTGCTTTGCCCTCACTGATTATTCAGAACCTTTGTAGTAAGGCAGGTTTATGTTTCCTTAAATACTTTCACCTCGTCTCTGCAGCTCAGAGACAAGCACTGTATTTATAGGAATGTGAATGCAAACTGTTGCTTGGACTTGACAGCCTATCTATTTAGTGCAAGTTTTTAAGGAGGAAATCCTTAAAAGGATTTCATGCTCAAGGATGAAATCTTGCTTGTTGGAACTTTTTCCATTCAGCTTTTTGTGAATTGTTTTCAAAGTCGTATACAATTATGTCAGTGATTTATCTCCCCAAGTTACACACAATAAACAGCTCTGCATTTTAGGCTTCTAAATACATACATTGGTAGATATTTCACAGTACAGGTAGGCTCCCATGGACATGTTCTGTTTTCTATAAATGATGCTTAGGTAAAAGAGGAATCTGGCCATTTATTCAGAACTGCCAATCGTCAGGCAGCCCAGTCAGAGCCACCACCTGGAGCCTGTGTATATAGCACATCCTTAACGCGTTGGGCTTTTTGCTTTTGAACTGGCCATCTGTGCGTGGCCTGGGATCATGTTTCCATCCAAAACTTTCCATCTGGAAATACAGGAGCTCTGTGCTCTAGCTTTGTATATAGTTGCAGAGACAGAATCTTTGCCTCAGATCCTTTCATCTGACTGTTGGTAGAAAGAAAAAAAGTGATGGCTTTTGAAGATATGCAGGCACCAATTCAGCAAATACACACATGCTGGAGTGCTGTGTTAAAGTGGAAGATCTAATCCTTCCTGCTGTCACAAGATGATCATATCTAAAGCCACATGCTAAGTGTTTATATGAATATCAATATTGCTATCTTCAACAAGCCGTTTTAAACGTCCATACTGCAGAGCCAGAATATATTATTATCTCATGACCATACTTCTCATGACTATTAGTTTTCAGAAAAGAAGAGTTTTATGTCTCAGGCTGTGGCACATTATTGAGTCCACTCTTTCACATAGGACACAAGTGCTGCCGGTGTACAGACATAAGTTAAATCTTCCTTCCAGGCCATACCTGCTACACTGTGGGGCCAAACTTAATCCTGCAGTGCACACATTGGATGCACAGTAGAGGGGCTTCCCCACCTTCACCAGAAGACATTCACAGCCATCTTCTCAAACTCAAAGGAAGGATCCTTTTTTATACTGCAAGGTATCTGAATTTGTTAGTTTCCTCACTGCTTCCAGGACTTACAATTTCTTGTACATTCCAGTGTGCAAAAAAAGAAGGCATACAGAGCTTTTCTGCCTGTATTGCTTCCTCGCCATTTCTACCCTGTGACATATTGCCTGCATTCAGCATCTGTGAAACGGTTTGATTTGTTTATGACTTGTTCACTAAAATATAACTGCAACTGTACATTTTAAGAGTAACAGTGACAATCAGAACACTTCACACCAAAGTTATAACAAAACCAGGACATTCAACTTTATGCCATGCCCGAAGATGTTTATTTTACAAGTAATATATGACTATGCGCAATACCTTTGTTTTCAAAAAGTACACAAGATTTTATGCAGAGTGGGTATGGGATTCTAACTGCAAACAGATGACATTTTCCACTATAATAGCAAAGATGTCGCATTTTCCTATATAATAGCCTGTGATAGCAGTAAATCTAGTAGGCTCCACAAAAATGGATTTTTTGCCAAATACTCTATGGAAGTTACTTGTTCTTCATTAAACTTACAACACCTTTACCCTTGGAAATAGTAAACCAATCTGGTTTTCAGAAACATGTATTAGAATAAGATTGTATCTGTTCAAGAAGGTAAAGGGGCAATGAATTATACCACAAGAAGCTGCACATTATTCAGTACAATTGCAATGTCATCAGGATAAACAGTCTGGAGCATAGCATGTTGGAAAAGCTAAAAACATCAACTATTCTCTTAAAATGCATTCCAAATTCATGTTTTTATACTCTGATCCATCTTGGCAACTGGGACAAGTGCTCAAAGACTGGAAAAAAACAAATGTCACCCCTATCTTCAAGAACACAAGAAGGCAGACACAGAGTATTAGAGGTCAGTCAGCCTCACCTTGATTCCTGGAAAAGGCAATGGAGCAGCCAATCCTGAGCACCACTTTCAAGCAGATTAAGGACAAGAAAATAGTTGGAAGTAGTCAGCATGTCTTCACCAAGGGGGAGTCATGCTTGAGCTACCTGATAAAATTCTATGATGAAATGATTGGCCAGACAGATTAGGGGAGAGCAGTGGATGTTATCTTCCTGAACTTTGTTATGACCCTTGACACTGCCTCCCATAACAATCTTCTAGACACTGCAGATTTTGTAATCAGTGCTTTCCAAGTCTCTACTCCTTCAAAATGAAACCCATTGATTTTCACTTAGTAGTTCCTCAGATTTGCAAAGTTTGTTTAGATTAATCTCATCGCCAGAATCTTGTTCCATAAGTGACCTCTTTGAAGATGCTGAAGGTGCAATGGATGGAAAATGCTATTTGAGATGACTCAGGTATCTTATATAAACATTTAAATCCACTTGAATGTCCACTTTCACTGGACATTAGAAAATTGTTATTAAATTAACTTAGCTAAAAGACGTACATGTAATCCCATATTAGAAATTCCAAGGGAGAAGTCATGTATGTTAAAAAGCAGCTGAAATGTATAGAGTTTCTGTGGACAGAAAAAAGTTGAGGCTGCCTTTGAAACAAAGCCTTAGGCTTAGGGGACTTATGACCAATTAATTGAAGGTGTGAAGTTCATGCATGGAATTTAAACTGCTTTAAACTCCCTTGTAGAAGCTCAGAAATAAATTTGGGTTATTTAATTGGAGCTTAATCCCTCTTGAAGGAATTTATATGCATTAACTCCCATCCTTAAGATAATTCATTTGAACCTTCCTGAGCTTCCCCCTTGCAGAAGCCTTCAAAAGCCAAGGACAAAACTGTGGTTCCTTCTGAATACAGAAGCATGAGAGATAAACAGATTCAGAGAATTTGTCATTACTTGCCCATGTACCAGTATAGCAAGCAACTAGAAACTGAACTAAACCCTCTGGAATTGAAAGGGGGGTGGTCTTCATAGGCAGGGAATGAACAAGAGAAACCCATTCGTAAGTCGTGCATATCTGGAGAAAACAGAAAGCAACATAAAGAGCAGGATCAGCAGGTAAATGGCTGTGACAGGGGATACAAAGGCAAATTCAGGAATGCTTGCAGTTAACAGATCTGCTTCTTCCTTCCATTATTTTTATCTTCTTGCTCACACCTTGTAAAGAAATGTGAATAATCAACAAGTTCCCCGTCCTCTTACTAGGGAGAAGTTAGCCTAAAGGACGCTGGGTCAGTTAAAATGAGAGAAGGGAAAGCTTTTCCTTCCTTCACGTGTCACCACTTCATAGCTATTCCTTGCTAACATGCAAGCACATGAATGATGAATTTCAGTGGTCCCACTGATTTCAGAATAACTACCATGTATATAAAGCTATGTATGTGTCCTAGTGTTCTCAGGGCTATATGCTGAAAGAATGATGTTCCAGTGCCTGATCCTATTAGGCTAATACCCTGGAGTCTCCATGAAGTTATCTTCCCCTGTAGGTAATCATGTTAATTTCCACTCCCCCCCCCACATCCCCCCGATTGATATCAAGGCACTACATATCTGAAATGTGACAAAGGTAATGTGTAATGCATAAGAAAAATATTTATTAGAGCCTGCACAGAATTAAATTTGTGATTCTTACAAAAATAGATGTTAGGAAATGTACATCTTGCCAGTACAACTAGGAGCTTATTCCAGAAATGCTTACTTCTGCCTGTTAAATTGCTTCTCATCTATCATATTTTGGAATGATTTGGTAACATTTCAGTGACTTAAGCAATGTGCTTCTTACATTAATATGCAAGGTAAAACAAGGGGGCTTACAAAATTACAAAATGAAAATATAAACCTTTAGAAATCAATTTTAAGTAATGTTAAGTGTGAT
>JASSUY010033210.1:0-24445 GCA_032466535.1 Forpus xanthops
ATACAGAACCATGCAGCGATTACCTTACTCCCTCCCTTCCTCTCCCCACTTCTGGAGGGATGGGGAGGAGAATCGAACACACCTTTGAGTGTGTTCAGGGGCAGGTTGAAGCCCCCAGGACATGGCGAGTGGTGCCGTGGGCTGGCAGCACCTGACCACATCATCTCACCATCAGATGCTGCGGGGCTGGTGGGGGCTCTGGCCCTCTTTGCACACTTGACAGCCGACACCATTGTGAATGGCAGCGCCACATCCCATCTGGCTCCCACTGACCACGCTGACCGTGAGTGCTGTGCATGGACACTTCATATTGGGGGTTCTTTATGTTTGTGGAGGGTTTTTTTTTTGGGGTTGCCATGCCAAAGCATCCTCTGGTATGGGTGATTATGGGGCAGATCTTCCCTGGGGGCAGCATGGGGCCTATCTCCCCAGCATTCCCTGTGTTCTGGTGCCCCTTCCTGGGCCAGGGTTGTTACTTCACTCATGAAAGCTGATTTGTCCTGTTCTGCAATAAACTTCTGGATGCCATTGATGTGTGGCATCATTCCCATAACTGAGGGCAGGAGGAAGATGAAGGTGGTGGGGTTGGGATGGAGGGAGGCACCCATTGTTCACTGAGAGACCTGTCACCAACCCATCCTCTCCCCAGGGCTGATGGAGACGTGCCGGGACTGTGGGCAGCAGAGCCTGGGTTACCTGGGCAAGCTGAAGGACAAGCAGACACTGGGATGTGCTGAGCTGGGGGACGTGCGGCGGGCGCTGAGAGGGGTCCTGCAGCTGGCCCAGGTAGGAGATGGAGCCCAATGCACCCATGGGGTGGGATCAATGGCAGGGGTAGTTCCCAAAGGGAAGTCAAAGCAGGCAGTTAATGCAGAAGAATGCCACCTCCGTTTGTCAAGGTGGGAGTTTGCTCAAGCTACACCTCGATGGACAGCTTCTTTTTACAGAAAGATACCCAAACCCATGGCTTTTATGGCATTTCCCATAGTCCAGAGCTGAAATCTCTGCAGCAGCCCAGGGATTTTGGCTTGGAGCAAGCTCTTCGGGGTGGCTTGTGCCATACCTGCAGGTTAAACCACTGTTAATTCAGAGGCTCGTAGCTCTCCGGAGCCCTCTGGAGCTCTGCCCTGTCAGAACTGCTCCTGTGATTGAGTTTTGTCCCCTTGGTTTGGGGCAGTTCTCACCCTGTGCCGTGCTTCCTGCAAGTTGGTGCCACATGTGCCTTCACCGTTGTTGGTCTGCAGGATGCTGCTCCTGCAGGTTTACTTACTGAAGGGGGTGTAAAAGGGGTTGGATACCTTGCTTTGGTGTTATTCCTCACAAGTATTCCCTGCTCTTCCTCTGCCTAAAACCTCCTGGTGACTTTTCTCCTTCGTCAGGAGCTGAGGCCCAAGAGCTTGGACATCAAGCAGGAAGAGCTGGGGGACATGGTTGAGAAGGAGATGGCCTCCACCTCGGAGGCGATTGAGGATGCTGTCAGGAGGATAGAGGTGAGGCGGAGCTGCAGGATGGACCGTTTGGTGTCCAATCTCTCCTCCACCCTGCCACATAGCATCCAACCTTCCTCTTGTGGTTCCCAACAGGAGATGATGAGCCAGGCCAGAAACGAGAGCTCTGGTGTTAAGCTTGAAGTGAATGAGCGGTGAGTGTTGAGGGGTGACACGTGGCAGCCATGCACAGGGTTCTGTCCATGCCCATACCCTGCTGGGCTGTGCTCTGCTCCAAAGGCCCCTTTGCAACCCCATCCTGCATTGTCCTTATGCTGAGCACGACATTCTCTTTAGGAGGGTGGACCTTGGTCTCGCATGTCTAAGCCCATTGTTCACAGCTGCTCTGTGGGCTGCTTAGAAGTAACCTGCAGGCTGGCTGGCCTCCAGAATAGACCCATTTTCTAACTGGGCCACAGCATTGGAGGATGCTGAATGCTTCCTCTTGTTTCCCTACAGGATTCTGAACTCCTGCACGGACCTAATGAAGGTGAGTATGGCAGAAACTGAGCTGGAGCATCAATGACTGTGCAGAACTGTAACTTCCCCCCATTGGCAGCATCAGTCCAATCCTTGTCAAACATCAGAACCTCTTTCTCCTCATTCCAGGCCATCAGACTTCTTGTAATGACATCTACAAACCTACAGAAGGAGATAGTAGAAAGTGGCCGGGTAAGTCTCTCTGGAGATGTGCTGCTCGGCCCCGTGCTCTCTGCACACATCACTGTCACCTTTGCAAAACCCTGTTTGTCTGAAGACAACCGCCTAAATCTGTGGGTTTTAAACCCAGGCCAAATCTGCAGGCTCTGATGCTTGTTTTATTGATATATCTTTAACCAGGCCGTCAAGCATCGCCTGAAGGGCGCAGAAATGCTACCAATCCCTTGATTTATGGCTTTATAGATGAATTTCTGTATTGTTATACATTATATGGATATTTGATATGGATTTATGGATGTAAGTGGTGGTGTATGTAAGAACCAAGTTAATACAGGCCATAATGCTCTCCCAACACCAGGGGGCAGCAACAACTCAGGAGTTTTATGCCAAGAACTCGCGCTGGACCGAAGGGCTGATCTCTGCCTCCAAGGCGGTGGGATGGGGAGCCACGCAGCTCGTGTAGGTACCCCGGCATCGCTCCCATGGCCTCCGCAGGCACAGCTCCATGTCCTGGGGCTGGCCCGTGCTTCTCCATCACCCAGTAACCCAAACTGTCCCATGCTCCCGAGTCTGCGTGGAGCATTGCGGGTAATTCCTTACAGAGCATCCTGGGTTGGAGGTTGAAGCAAAGTTGATTCAATCAAATACTCCATGTCAAAGTCCCTGCTCGGATGGTTGTGGATGGGGGTTTGGGATTGGTGCATTGTATCCCTATGCCAGCGGGGGTGGGTTTGGATAAACCTTTGGATAAACTTCATTATGGACACACAGTCCTGCCTCTGCTGGTGCTTTATACCTATCCAAAACCTCTGCATTTGGGCTTTGGGTAATTGCTCTGTAAAGGAGCTTTAAATAATTAGAGGCAAAGCTGCTGGTTCAGGGTCTGATGCTGGTTTCTAAGGAGAGAGCAGCAGATAACTAATCCATGGTGAGGATCTGACACAATCTCCTTCTGACCCACACCACAGGGAGTCAGCAGACAGAGTTGTCCTACACACGGGCAAATATGAAGAGCTCATTGTCTGCTCCCACGAAATCGCTGCCAGCACAGCCCAGCTCGTAGCTGCCTCCAAGGTGAGTATCCCAACCCCATTCCTGTGTGCAGCTCCTCAAGCGTTCCCACAGTGTTGTCCCATGGATGCTCTCGGGCAGTGGGTTGTTATCCATCAGTCCTGCAGCCTCCTCCCGGAGCAGGGAGGAAGGGAAGCGCTTCCTATTCCAGAGTCAATCTGTGCTTGTAACTCATTTATCTTCACCTTCATTTATATGGCCACACCTTGCCTTGGAAATGGAGATATGTAATACCTCCTGTCAAGGTGCTTACGTAGAGAGAATGTTAATTAATGAGAAACCCCAAATAAGCCCCTGCATTGACAATGCTGGAGTTTGGTCCTTGCCACCTTTCCCATTGGTATGGGTGAAAGTGATGGGTGGAGGTTTCCATGAGCAAACAGGGAAGCAGGCTGGGGGATGAGGACCCACATGGGGATGGCTTTAAAACAGGAATAGCTCTGTCTTCACTGATGCTGCTTATCCATGTGTGCTCCGGTGGGACTCTGGTTTGGTGCTGCAGGGTTTGCATGGGTCATGTTGCTTGGATGTGATGGGATCAGCAGGGATAAGCAGGTGTCCATCTGTCTGTCCATGCGTTCCACCCCCGGGTGTTCGCATCCAGGGTTCATCCTGACGTGGTCTCTGCTCTTTGCAGGTAAAAGCTGAGAAGAGCAGCAGGAACCTGGGCAAGCTCCAGGAGTGCTCCCGCAACGTCAATGAGATGGCGGCCAACGTGGTGGCTTCCACCAAGTCAGGGCAAGAGCAGATTGAGGAGAAAGGTGAGGGTGATGCGAGGAAAGGGGAGAATCCCCCCTCCTCCAAATCCCTTCCTGGCTGTGTTCAGCCAACTGCGCTTTGGCAGGAGGAGGGTGAGCCCTTGCTTTTCTCCACAGACACCATGGACTTTTCGGGCATGTCCCTCATCAAGCTGAAGAAGGAAGAGATGGAAACCCAGGTACAGACATGAAGGTGGATTTGGTGCTGCTGACCTGCGCAGTGTGTGTGGGGGTCCCTTCTTTCCCACCTTCATCGTGGTGCTGTTGCTGGTGGGGATCACACCCCTGGGATGCGCAGGACCCAGAGCTGCTCTTTGGCTGCAGGTGAAGGTGCTGGAGCTGGAGAAGCGCCTGGAGGGCGAGCGGGTGCGCTTGGGCGAGCTGAGGAAGCAGCACTATGCCCTGGCCGGGACCTACGATGCGGAAGAGGATGGGGAGGCAAAGCCGGCACCAGCCCCTAGGAGAGGCATCCTCAAGAAGCCCCCCTTGGCTCAGAAACCCGGACATGGGGAGGTAGGTCCTGGGGGGGGTAAATACCCATTGGGGGGTGCTCACACAACCAGGGACTGGTATTTTAGTGTCTCTCCTCTTGTCATTTCAGCCCCAGCGAGACGCCGGCCCGTACCCACCTCATGTCTAACAGGGGCTGGCTGGGTACCCATCCACCAGCTCACGTTGCCTTCGCGCTCGCGTGCCTTCCTGAGCCGGGCCCTCTCCCGCCCGGAAAACTGGAGTTTTCTAAGGAATTCTTTATTTTTATTTGTATTTTTCTTGAGTTTTACCTGGGGGGGGCGGCTCCCTCTGCCTCCTCCTCCTCCTCCTCCAGGTTCATTTCATTTGGAGCTCGTTTGGGTTTTGTTCTTTCATAAGGACTCTGGATCAGCACTAGAAGTATCTGTAGCTCTCTACTGTACTGCTCGGACCCTTTCCAAGAGCTGTTTTTAAAGTAGGAAACTTGGGCTTTTCTTGCAACTGTTTTTTACTTCCCCTTTCCCAGCCTGAGGAATAACGGGACTTCGTTTGGGCCTGGGATCAGCCCCTCCATGGAGACATTAGCCTTAAGTGGTGCAAGGAGCAGGGCTTTTGTGAAGGCAAAGAGCAGTTTCTGGCACACACACTGGCAATAAGGATACAACCATTGTTTTTTTCCTGGTCTATTTTTTAGTACCACAGCACTGTCGGGATCAGTTCGCGTTCCATTTTATATTTAAGAGAAGTAGCAGAATTAAATCTAACCGTGGCCAATGGGAGCCAGGGGATGGAGAAGTCGGCAGCAATGAGGAATTACTGATGTGGAGAGACAGTGGGGGGGCAGAAGAGGTCCTGTCAGCTGTATCTTTTCCCTTGGAGCTACTACCACGATATAGATTATTAAAGAAGCAATATTTAAAGTAGATGCTGTGGTGCCTGGTCAGCTTGCTGGTGGGGAGGGGACCGATGCCAGGGCTACAGCATTGGGGCTCTGCTGCTTGAAGCAAGCTGGCCCTGAATCCTGGGGAGCAAAAGGCAATCAAGTGCCTTAATTAGCTAAAGCACAGAGGCACATGCATCAGTGTGTGTACATATATGTGTATAGATGTGCATAAATATACCTTTGTATCGAGTCATATTCTGTATGTGTGGCTTGTGTATGGCTCTGTGTGTGCCTATATATGTATTTTTATGTATGTTTGCATAGTTATAGATATACACACGCATTTGAGCACATAGATGTCTACAGCCTATAGGTCTGCATGCAGGTGTATCCATCCATAGAGCTGCAGCACACATGACCAGCGCAGTGAGCAGCTCCCTGGGTACAGCACCTTCATTTCATGGCTTTCATTTCCACCTTCCTGAACCTAAGTCATTAAAGAACTGAGCAGCAGCTGCAGCAGCATGGGGCAGGATCAGTGCTGCCTTCCAGCCAGGCCAGCCCTTACCTGCAGCCTCGCAGCTGTGCATCGGGACCATTGGCACACACCTGCAGGGAATGAGGATGGTGTTCATTCTGGGAGTATTTGCAGGGCTGTGGCACTGCACTGCTGTGTGCACCCATGGAAGGGTTGGAGCTCAGCAAGGCTGCCCCTGACAGGGTGAATGAATGCAGCGTCCTTATAGTTAAGAGGGTCTAATACCAACGTTTTCATCCTTGTGATCCCCCTAAAGCAATTACAGTCAAATTGCATGCAAGCCACAATAACCCCCCTCCCCTCCCTGATCTTTCATTGCTATGATTAACAAGAGGCTATAAAGCAGTTACCTGGAATTTTAATTGCTGTATCTCAAGACAACACATTTCTAAGGTATTTGTTATTTCAGTTCCGAAGCAGTCTCCTGCTACTTAAGATTTACAAGATTACACGTCAAAGCCAGACCTTTACACACTTTTATGAGCAGCAACCATGGGCACTTAGAAGCCTCACTTCGCAACCAACCATATGTATAAAGTGCATCCCACATTAAAAGGCGTTGGTGTTAATACTGGTGTTACCAGATACGGCAAACAGCTGATTTAATGCTGCATGTTACATCGACATCATCCCCAACCTGAAGCTTTACATCCTTCTCAGTCTCCATGATGCTATGGAGAACTGGGAAGAGGATTACACAGCAGTGTCCTTAGGGATGAGTGCTGTCCCATGGGGTGACAATGGCTTCCGAGATAGAGCTGGCCACAGTTGGGCTCTAGTTTGAGTTTCATTTCTTTGCTCTTGGTACGAGGAAGTGCTTCCCGCAATAGCTTGTCAGCTATTTATAGACGGTGATAAGGACGTGTTTGCTGGGAGACTGATGTCATTCTAACCACACTCCTCATTACATTTCATAATGGAAAGATGATTAATCGAGAACGTGAGCTCTCAGAATCTCAATACCCTCAGTCGAGCCACAGCTGTAGCTGAAGAATTCAAGTAAGAGGTGGCCTTAAGAATGATGCTATGGGTGAACGTAACTTGTTTAAGAACAGCACTGCTCTTTCACTGTGATTTACTGACATGGACATGCAACAGAGGCTGCAGGTAAAATAACCCAGGCCAGAAAGTACAAAGTCTCAAATAAGCTGCAAAGGCCGCTTGAAGTGTGACCCATGCTGAAGTAATTGTCATGGCAAACTTAAGCTGACTGTCCAGGCTGTATTGTCTTAACTCCTTATTCTTTCTGGGCAGTAGTTGCTATTTGTAGCAGACAGCAAAAGCAAATCACAACTGCAGACTGTGCATGCACAGGTTTATTTTGAGACTCCATCGAGACATCCTGCTCTACAGGATCCAATTTGCTAATGGCTTTTAAATGCCATGAGATGTTTAACTTGATGCACTACTGACAACGAGTTTTACTCAGTTCCTGCAACACCGGCAGTGGAAAACAACCAAGCACAGGTTGTGAGATCCCATGTGCTGCTCCCTTCCACCGAGGTTGGTACAGTTCTATTTGGCTCTCCTGCAGCAGCTTTCAAGCAGTGTGTTCTCAAAGCCCTCCTTTCCCCACCCTTTGGCTCCTCAGCAGCCGCATCTCCAGGAGCCAGAAATGAGTTTGAACACAAAGTGGCTCAATTTCAGCAACAGCATTGCTATAGCGTTTGTCTCTTAGATCACTGGGGGAAAAACGAGTCCATTAAATCAAGCACAGAACAGCAAACAGCCGTTATATGCTCTGGGATGGCAGGTAAGAAAAGCTGCTGTAAAAGTATATTAAGAGCCCTAAATTAAAGCAATCAACAGCATGTTTCAAGCTACAAAAATACAACTGTTACGTATCTATCGCCTCCCTTACAAACCATCTTACCACGTCTGGCAGTGTGAGATAACTGACACACACACCAGCCCCAAGGACATCAGTTATGTGGGTTATACCATTCTCCTCCATCATATAATCTTCCTCCAGTGCTGAGAACTGCATCACTTTGCCACCTCCTTTCCCCTACAGGATGGGTCTCGCTTCTTTCAACACTAATGAATCCCAGAAATTAGCCCATTTGAGCAGTGGTTGCCTGAGTAATGTGCAGCTTTAAGTGCACGTAGCAAGGTGTGGAATCAGCCTATTGGTGAGAGGAAGCAATTTTAGCTGTGAAGGAAAAAGTAATTACTACATCATCACCTACAAGGGTGCAGAAAGAGCAGCCTTGAACGGGTTGAAGGAAATAAATACATTTACTACTAATAGTGCTAAAGTAATAGAAATAATGGTACTAAATAGCTCACAGCAGGATCCAGGGGTCAAAGCACACCCTGCTAAGGCTTCAAGCCTTCTGCAGGTAGGGGGAAGAATGGAGATTTGAGTTCAAATGAGGTTGAGAGCCCACCAGAGGATGCCCAGGGATGAGATGTCTACTGCAGCACCACCATCTCAATAGGGCTCCTCTGAAACTTGAGACAAAAATCTCTCCAAAGAGCTCAAAGCAACACATCTTGTTCCCAGTGACAGGCTCGGAAGGATGAACAGTCACCTGTACGAGGGTTGATCAACACAGAACTAAGGAGGACTCAGATTGCAGGATCTGTGTAGGCTTGCACGGCCTCCGAAGCCGCTTCCAAAGAGAAGGGACAAGTCAAGACCACACCACTTGCCTCTGTTGTGTTGATTTTTGCCACCCATTACACAACCAACCCAGCGAGGTCTGACCATCCGCGGTTCCCTCTCCTTTGCACAGGGAACGATCCCACCCAGCACCATCTCCTGGTGCACCGGAGCCACGGGAAAGGGGCACCCGAACCCCAGGTCTGGAACGTTTGGCAGGTACCTTCTTCAAGCTGCAAAACACGGGCGTTGCTGCAGAGTGTCAGGAGAGCTGAGTTGAAGAAGTGCACTTTTACATAAGAGCATCTCCTTCCCTCGCCCACCTGCACTGAGTCAGCACAGCAAGTTCTCCTCGGCTGTACTTCCCCGTTTCTGCACCAGCAGAAGGGTATCAGATCTCCGCAGCCACCACAAAAGAACACATCAAGAGACAGCTAAAAAAAAGGATTTTCCTCCATATATTACCAGGTTTTCTGCAGTAGGAATTCTTTTTTATGTCGCTACTAAAGAGGATAACACGGAAAATGACATCAGGTCTTTTCTGCCCTCTGACTCATGCTCCTAAATAACTTGGGTTGACTCATTTCTCCTGACTTGGCTGGAATCTCAGTTTTTCCTCTTAACAGAAACAACTTTCTCCATTCCTTGGGCTTTTCCAAGTGCAGATTCTGAACACTTCCAATATTCCCAACTGTAGCAAATGAAAACAAAAGCAAAGGGATTCTACCTGCAAACAGACAGTCCACCTACCTCGCTGCCACGATTACAGTGTGCAGAACCTATCTGGACACAACTATCCTGCATCAGCGACATACTAGATGGACTCACTGTTATCCAGCCACAAAAACCACGGCCAACAGATTTACTATGAATAATTAAAGCTATTTTCTTGCAAATTGATGTTCTACATTGAAACTACAACTGGTTTTAGATCACCTCATGAGAAGCATCATCAAGGATTAGAAAACATTAACGTGACTGTGATTAAATGAAGCCACAATGGGAACGCGACACCAAGAGAGATATGCTATTTTATTTAAAATCAGACCACAGTAGATTACAGAAAGACTTCTTATGCAAACAAATCCACTGTATGTTTCACAATTTGTGAGGCGTATAAAACTGCCCCTTTATGAACAGACTGTCCAGGGTTACACAGAGGAACTGTTCAGGTGCAGGACGACTCTGCCTCCTCCCATCTCCATGTTTGTGAAGTAGCCCTATGTTCAGGCTAACAGAGTGGTTGATCTGAGCTCTGTAAGTCATTATTCCAGTTTGAGAGGGCAGAGAAGTCCCAAAAGAGGTCGAGACTGAGGTTGTGGAAGTTGGGGCACTAAACATAATGGTTACCCATGACTGGACTGTGCCCAGGGCTCTGTCTCCTGGCATCACATGAAAGCTTATATTCCAAATAGTCTCTCCATGGTCACAGGTACAAAGGTGACCTGTGTGCATCAGCTGTGCCACAACAACTGACTCCTCTTCCTCTAGGCGACAGCACTGAAGCGCAGCAAAACTCATCCTTGAGTTAGCAGCCTTCAATGCTGATCATCAATCAAACAACTTAACCACATACAACTGAATTAGTCATAACTTACAAAACTGCATACAAAAGACTGGCAAAAGTAATGCCATCCAAAGAGCATTTTCAACGCTACCAACACTCTAAAGCTGTGTTACACATCGTCTTTAAAAGGTTCTTCTCTGCTCCAATTGCTTTGGGGAAGTATATGCTATTTGCAGCAGACATTAAAAATCCTCAAGACAACATTATAATATATATATATATTTGGCAAGCATACTGAGCCACCCCCTCTCAAGTCTCAGCTTGCCTATGGCATTTTAATCTCACTATCTTATAAACAGTGCAAATTAGTATGAGTCTAACATCCTAGCCATAGCAGAATTTATTTATAAGCTGTAACAAAACAGGAGAAGTTGTTGAAGGGCAACGGGTTGAAAGCACTGACACATCTCTTGCCCAGTTCCTTCAGGTTAGTGTCTTGTAGATAGGAATTTAACAGCTTTCCACAGCCATCCTTCTCCTTTATCTTTAAACACTACCAGCAGTCAAGTATTTCTTTACAGTTTGTGCGCACGTATACACACAATTAATGGCAAAACGTTTCCTGTGAGCAGCTGGATTTCAGTTACGTGATTGCTATAACTGAAACATCACATTAGTTACATTATCTATGTTCAAACATACCCATCGGTGAAGGCAACTATAAGCTTACAAATAGCAGATACAGCCTTTGTTTCTTCTGAAGTATGAGGGTGAGTTTTCTGTAAAACAAAGCGCTCTTGAAGAGCCCTTGAATTAGAGTTAAGCAATGGCCATTCAAACGATAAAAATGCTATTATCCTAGTATTACAATCACAGGTAGTGATCCTAAGGCACATCAGCCACATGCATATGCAATAATGCATTGTTTTGCTTTCAGACAGAAAAATTGCATTAGCTTTGTCTCCGTTTCGCTTGCACAAGAGTTTGTTTCTAGATAAAGTATCCCTGAAAGGTCACGTTATCACAAAAGGTACCAAAAAGAGAGAAAATTTAACAAGTAGTAAAAATATTTCTGGATTACTAATACCAATAAAGTTAGATACAGAAAACGCAGTGCAAATTCACAATACACTTATCTATCACCTCCATCACTTCTGAGGATGTTCAGCCCTCGGAGAAAAAGTTGGCACTTGATAAGTGTATAAAATATACCTGGTTGGTTTTATTAAGTGTTAGCAGAACTGATTTGAGAGTGTTTTAGTTGTTGTGTAGCAGGCTCAAAGTACGGGTTTCTGTACTCTGTCCTCATCCTGGTAGCCCCCAGCCGCTTTAATTCTTTCTAGGACACAAATCATTTCTACAGCAGACTTATGTTTAGCATCCAGATACAACAGTTGCCATCCAAATACCAGCACTAATAGCACAGCAAAATTACTTTGAAACGAGTCATAATTAACCATGCTGATACAAAGCTTCAGTGAGAAAATAATACCAAGAAAAGATATTACACTAGGTTTTAAAAAAAAACATCCTGTACCATCACTAGAATACAGAAAAAAACCACACATTGCAAACAATCCAATGCACGTTGCTTCACAAAATTCCCCATCTGCAGAAGGTTTCCAGGCTTGCACTGGGGAATTGGTTCAGATGCCAGGAACACTGACCAACCTTCTGCCCTTTGTGCTCGGAAGGCAAAACAAGCCAAATAACCGTATTTTCAGAATAGAGAGTTTCCTGTTATGAACTTCATTTCAGATTAGTATTTGCTAGCAACCACCACACTCCAGAGGAAATGATTAAAGGACAATCAAGGGCCTTACGTAAAGGAAAAAGAAGAGATCTTCTATTTTGACTGATGCTGTTTGTAGGACAGACTGCCAAAAATGAAGCACATTCCAGAAGAAGGGTATGAAAGTGGTTTAAAGTAATGCAAGGGCTATGTTAGATTTTGGACTGATTGATAACAGACTTAGGGTCACATTCTGTGCAAGCAACAAGTGTTAAGACCTGTCCCCCCCACCCCCAGTGCCAAAATACCAGCACATGTCTGTACCCTGGGTTTCAGGAGTCACATAGAGAGTGAAATCTGAGCTCTCCTGAAAGGCTTCTTCCTCTGGTGGCAGAAGTCAAGAATAGATTATGTAAGATGCAAACAGCCACCATGGAGTTCAAAAAGCTTCTCTGTTCTGCCTGCCTGCAGAGAAACGTTAACTGCAAATTCCAGATAGATGGGCATGACAAAGACTGCAAAACCAGAGGAAATGGGGAAGTTAAAAATGGTTCTGCCAAACAAGAGACTGAGGGATAAAATGAAACTCTGGAGCTTCAAGTGGGCAATTACCTGATATGAAAACACAGTATTTGATTAAGAAATACCCTGCCTGGATTCCTGGAATCACAGGATATCAAAAGCTAAGCACCTGTGTAAAAAAAAAAAATCACTTCTGAATTCAAGGTGTGGAGAAGAAAAAAATCAACGTAAAAAAGAGAATCTTAATAGGCAAGGAAATAAAAATGCCTGGTAAAGCTTTTATAAAAACCCTAAACTGGCTCTACAACCAGTTCAGTTTAATTTCAAGAGACCAGGCTACCAAGCTATTGAGGAGTGGGAAGAGTGCGTACTTTTGTTATGAAAAGTCTCAGGTAACAACTGAAATGTAGAAATGAAACTCTTGTACTGCCTAAAAACCATGCAACGTTTTCTGACAAGAGTTTCAGCTCAGCTTGCTCTGAAAACGTGTACCTGGCCACAAATGCCACTGTCTGGGCACACTGCAAACGAAGCTGATGCAGTTCACTGCAACTCTTTGCCCAGTATTCAGATACGGTTGTTACTATCCAAACACCAGCACTGATCAGTAATTCTTTAGAGAGACAAACAGCTCCCAGTTTGCCACACATACCTCCAGCTGCGATGGGAACGCATCAGAAGGGGATGCTGATTTCCCATCTCTAAAGAATTCAGAGCATTGATTCCGTTTGTAACGTCAGGAAATCCACCATGAGCCCTTTCACTATCTGATGGATTTACAAACTTCAGACCCTTTCACCTTCCCAGACAAACCTCGTTGTCAAACTGATCTTTTTAAACAAAAATAATCACATTTACCAAACACAATTGCAAACCTCTGAGCCACAGCTCAAATCTTGTACTCCATTGTGCAAAGAACAGAGGTTTTCCATTGCTTACATGAAGTCTCTGACGGGGATAAAAAGGAAATATAAGCACCAATACATAAGTTAGGCGCACCAAAATATTCACTGGAGGATAAAGCCAGGATGTGGTGGAAGGCGAGGTGGTCTTTGGGGAAGAGCTGGAGGATATTGTGGTACAAACTGAGATGGGCATCCCGGCTGTGGCATTTGACTTGCAGACTGAACTCCCGGTCGAGGTGGAAGAGGAGGATACGGAGCACCTGGATAAGAAAGAGCTGGTCCTGAACTCATGGCTGCAGTAAACGGAGTAGGAAAGCATCCTGCTGGGACTGAAGAAGGTGGAAGGGGTGGTATTCGTCGGGGCACGACTGAAGGAGTGTTTGCATCCGAAGTGTAGGAATCTTGAGGTGCTGGTGTTGTTTCAGGTGCTCTGGGCTGAGCCTGAGGCTGAACCTGTGGAAGTCTCTGTCCCTTGAGCACCATTTCTTGGAGCTTCTCAATTTTTACACGTCGCAGGTGAGCCAGTTTACGCTTGCTCTGGTACTCATCAATGAAGGAATCCAGTGGTATTTCACCATCAAGAAATTTTTCTGCCATATTCTGTCAAACATGGAACAGTACCTTATAAAACAGCATACTGCAAAGGAATCTAAATGGTTTATATCCTAAAAATAGCCTGTCATTTTCTAGCTTGCATATGGAAGATGACTGGCATACTAAAAATTCTGAGCAGCATTTTGAGCTACTTATTACTCAGAAGCACTGGGAGTTAAATATAATTTCTGTGTAAATTTATACTGAAGCAACAGCAGTAAGAACATCTGAATCTAGCTCTGAACATTCCCCTTATCATCAGAGGTGGGAACAGACCAAATTCAACAGCTTTCCAGATTGTCAGCTAAGCTGAGTTACAGCTCAGTATCCCTTGCATTGCCAACAGAAACACTGAGAACTCTGCAAGACTCAGTACAGAGCAGCAGATTATTGCTAAGCCAGGCTTCATACTTGTGGCTTTAGGTAAATCATGTTTAATTATTAAAAGAGGGGACCATACCTACAGTCACAAAGTTCAACTTGCCCTGGGAATGCCTTTTTGTGGTCACAACTCAAGCAGATAGTTTCCCCTGATACAGGTATAGAAAATGTCCTACAGGCAAATCAGCAAACAAAGCCAAACACTTCCATCAGTCTAAAATAGACCATTCTTCAAGCCCTTGTATCACAGCAAGTGGTGACCACTGGCCCTAGACAGATATGTTGAAATCACAGTGGAATATTTCACCAGAAATACTGGAGAAAAAAAGCAGTGTGGGCACCGCTTTTCATTAGGTTACTGATATTTGTAATGGATTAATACACACACCAGCACAAACACCATTGAAGAAATATTCCATACTGATGCACTATAAATTTGAAGGCAATGCCAAGGAGCTAAGACAATTTGGCTTTCTTTTCTGAAAAATAAAATTTTCTCTCTTAAAGAGTAAAAGAATCACCTGGATAAAAAAAAAATCTTGCTGAAACCAAATGTCTGTTCACTGAAGTTCAAAGTAAAGATCAGAACATATTATTTAAAGGACCCCTTTTGTCTATTACATGTTCAACACCTTACTGCAGCTTTGTACATTGCAAGTCTTCAGTAATGTGTAAGTGGCAGAACTGAAGTGTACTGTCATTACCTCTGTGTCTTCTTCAATCTTAGCCCCCTCTGTCTGAAGCAGAGCTAGCAGTGTCTCCAGTGAAGCATTACTGGATTGTCTGTCTGTAATGGCATAAAAAGAACAGCAAATATCAGCTGGCTCTAAGGGACTTTGAAGGTATACAGCCTCAGCAGGCATACAAATTTCTAAGGCATGTATGCACAACAAGCATACTCCATTGTTCAAGACAGGATGTTCTACAGTAAGAAAATAGATTAAGCAGTTCAGGAATATTGTCAGAATGCTAAAAGCTGAAATGTAACTACAGTGATGTAATACCAAAAGGCAAAACACTTGAGCAAGTGCAGTATCGGATGTACAACACTTTGTGATTCAGTTTGAAAAGAGAAAGTTAAATGCAATATTCTGTTTGATTTATGCTTAGTCACTGAAAATTCAAATTGTTTTGCCTCTTAGCAAGGTGAATGAGTTTTACCCTAAAGAAGAGTAAGTCAACAACAGACAGGTAACCACACAGAAAGAATCCACAGTACCTGTTACTAGATGGAACAGACGCTTAATAAAACATCAGAAGCATGATCTATTTCAAAACTACAAGAGAATGACGTTACCCTGATTCACACAGCTAAAAACGAGACACCAAAAACCAAAGAAAACATGCAACAGATTAACACTCACTTAGAAAACAGCAAATCAGAACTGTCAACAGAAGACATTACCTAGTTTTGTTTTCTTTATCTGGTATGCTTCAAAAAGAACTTGCAGCTCCCGATATTTTTCAGTCAAGTTTGATTTCAGAGACTCCAACTTTGGCTGGTACAACAGATTGCCTTCTGCCAGACTGCGGTTGCTGGCAAGAGTCATGTCCTTGCTGTGTTGAACATTTTGGGCCTGGAAATGTAAAATACAGTGCATGAAATGACAGTGAAAATATTAAGCAAGGCTAATGGTTATTTAGATAACGTGACAATATCAAAACTTCTAAAGAAACTACTAAATGAAGCTCTGCAAAAATTAATCCCATGGCATTGGACCTGCAAGTCATAACAATACTTTAGGGCTTTATGAACAATGGAAATGTCTACGGTTTGGTGGGTACAGTCAGCTTCAGCTACTGCACTCTTTCCCATGACTTCTTGTTTCTGCTACACAAAATCCATTCTCACAAACTCTATTTTTTTGCCCTACTAATACACTATTTCACTAGCGTATCTAAAAGGAATGAGAAGGTATATGCTGCAAACAGCATGTTGAAATCATCTAAAATGACAGCGTACTGTTGAAGCTCACAGAGAAAAGGCTTTCAGAGGAACTGCACCGTGACGAAGGATCAATTCTTTCAACTCCGAGCACCTGTAAATGAGTCGCTTTCTGAACAGGAATTAATACTGACCTCAAGTCACTTTCCTGCACATTTATCTCCATGTGCAACAGAGAGCTCATTAAACAGTTTTCTTCTCCAAGCTGAAAACAGTAATTACTTAAAGAGTTTGTGTTGTGGGCAAGGACTCCTTAGAACCCTTCTCCTTTGAGCAGGGCAGAGATGCCCATGAATGCTCTGCAGGCAGAGCTGCTTCCGACCAACCAGAACAGGAACTCTATTCCTGCTGCACTGAACTGTCTGTAAGAGGCAGGTTTTGATGCCACAGCAGTGTTACTGTGGAGAAACTAGTCTGGGCACTCATTTAGACACTTGTGCTAAGAGGCAACTTAGGTCACCAGAGTTTCTTCTAATTCTTGTCACAGACTTACATGAAGTCTGACCGTTGGCTGTCACTGTGCTGAGATCAGACTTCTACATTCACGCCGTGCTATGTGAAGGTGCTCTGTAGGAATTCTTCTTCATTATTTAATACAGATGCTGCTTCATCCCCACCTCACACATCACTCTTACTATTCCCCATGGAGAATGTTGACAGACAGAGCAACAGTTGCTCTAAAAAGCCCCTCTGGATCCCAGCAGATGCAGTAAAACTGCAGAAGAATGTCATCCCTTATCCTACTAAAATGAGAAACACAAGGACTGCATCATTACTGTACCTTGTCCAGAATATTCCTCCCCAACTATGTTAAATCAATCCTGGATTGACACTAAAGGCTTCGTTTTCAGTTTAATCATCCTGTTTAACATATCCTAGCCCAAAGACATTATTCCTAAGGAATAAATGACAAATCCCACAAAACCAAGATTCAGCAAGATTCTGAGTTTGCTCATACACACATGCACAGAGTTCCATCAAGACAGAATTTAGGAGCACTGGGAAAGCTGAATGCTTAGGGATGCCCATCCTAGATGTCACATCAGATTCATTAAAACACTCAGACATCAAAAGAATAAAAACTAAGCAAAACCACAAAGCAGGGGATCTGATTTCAGATTTTCAGTGTGAGTCAACAAGTCAGGAAGTTTTCCCATGGCACAACAGACTGATTCCATTAAGTTGCCTTCAAAATCAATGAAGCTCTTGGTATGCTTTTCATGACCTCCTACACTAACATGCCACTTTGAGCACACATCATCCCTGGTTAGCTGTAATAGATCTGACTTATGGACAGTTATAGTTCAGTGCAAACACAAAGAGTACAGTGCTTTCTGTCACACTCATGGGTGGATATATGAGAGCCACACCTCAGAAACAGGAAAAGAGGAAACCCAAATGAGCTATTAAAAAGCCCAGAAAAGGACAAAATTCAGGTGGTTTTATCAGCCTGAGCACAGAACTGGGTGCTAAGGAAAAAACATTTCCCCAGTGTAGCAACCATGCCTTTGAAAGCTATTACTTCCTGTCAAAGTCTTTACACACTACTTTAATCTGCTAAATTCAAAACCAGCTCAACGTTAAACACATCTCTGTCCCCAGATGTTGCTCTCAAAATACCAAAGTTTTACCCTCTTTCACCCTATTCTTGCTAAATAATGCTGACTCCTAAATTCTCCATCAATCAAAATAGAATTCTCTTCCAAATTGTGAAAATTGGAGGAGCTGTACTTGTGATGCTGCTTTGTCTCCTCGAGATTCTCACATCAAGCCTAAACAAGCTTCCAGCTCTACGCTTGTGTTCAACTTGAATCCTTTCCAAGAACAAAAAGAAAATCCACTCTTCCCACTTTAAATCCAGTGCAAAATCACTTAAATGAAACCGGTTGCTTCCATTTGTACCTTCTCATATGATCCAACACTATTAAGACTGTTTCTTCCAGAAAGCCCTGTATTTCACATTTCTTTTTCTAACAATGATGAAGGGAACTAAAATACACGATTTAACAGCTTAATTACCGGCACCCAGCTCCTCCCAAATCACCTGCCATCACCACAAGCTTTGTTAACTGGCTGTCTTCTGAACTGCCAGCCAAAGAAGATTGCGTGCAAAAAGATTCATGCTTTCTGATGCCTCTCTTTCACCATTTTAATGAGCAAACTACTTCCTTCAAGTGACTTCAGTTTGATTTGGGGATGGTATTTTCACTGCTTGTAAGGCTTATACTCTCATTTCAAAGCAGTTGCACAGTCTGGGAAGACCAGTTTTATGAGTGAACTTTGATCCTTCTGCAGGATGAAGAACATGTATATTTCCTCTAGAGAGAAAACAAGCCCGTGAACACAAACCTGGAAATTCTGGAAGAGCACAAACCCCTGGAGAAGGAAACTTCTACTAAAATCATATATAAGAAATGAGAGGGAAGAGCTCCAGATAAACAGAGAAAAAACTTCCTTAAGTCAGATGAGGTTTTTGTGGTGTTTTAAAACATTACTTCTAGATAACTCCCCCACCTCAAGTATCATAATGTCCCTCAACAGGACTGAGGCATTGAGGAGGTAGCAAATGCCTAACTTTCTGCGTGTGATTTCTTGAATACCTTCAAATCATTTCCCATTTGTAGAGATGAATAAACATCAGTATATGATGCACTTCGACTTGTAAAAGTAAGACAAAAATGAGTATTAGAACCTACCTATATCTAAAGCTGAGTGACATCCTGCCTGTCCTTAGCACCTGACAGCCAGCAATTAGAGACTAGTGTAAACCGAAGTGAAAGTCTTCAAAATACTTGTTTCACAACTGAAAAAAATTAAGGTGTTCATAATCACACTTTAAGTTACAGTGCTTAAAATAACACAAGACTCAGTGATTCAGCTTTCTTCGTATCATAGCACTTCTAAGGGCATGTTTTTCCTAAGTTGAAGAAGAAGCACGACTGACATTTAATGATCAATTCAAGTGTCTTCACTTCCAGCATTAGTCTGTGTGAGGCTTCTTTCAAAAATAGACACTTGAAGAGATGAGAAACTTCAACTGAATCGTCCTCAAAACCATGAGAACCAGTTCCTCAAATGAAACCTGAGGAGCTGGGGAAAATCCATCCACCTGTTCAGTGCCTTGGAATGCTTCATGTCACTGAAAGAAGTTAGGAGTCTCTGGAATGAGGGAATTTATTTCACAAGAAATAGAACAGATACAACCTCAAAGCAATGCAACTCAAATACAGGCACGATTCTACAAACCAGAATAATCTCTGGCACTGATGTATGTCTGCGTAACAGACTTTTGTGCAACTGTTCCACTGCATTTGGAAGTTAACTCAGGGAATCAGAAAAGCAAACACTGTGAAGTTTGCCTGAAAAGCTCGACAGGAACACTTTCAACACTGACTAATTTAACACAAAACGAGAAAGCAAACACTCCAAAGAGTTGCAAAATCATCTAAGGGTCAAAGATACCGCATGACCAGTCTATTAAGATTATCAATGCAGCACAAAGCATGCCTTCAGCATCCATTCACAGCTTTCCACAAGCCCAAGACAATAGCCAAGCAAGGAATAAATCCAACAGAAGTTATTTTGTTGTCAGATGTGTTGTGCGACAACATTGTGTTATCAGCAGGGAGCTGGTACTGTATCAGATGTTCACCTGCCTACTGAAGTGCCATGAAAAATGGCATTCTTAAGAGACATAAGCAAACAGTATGAGATTCTAGGAGGCTTGCTAACGAAACTATTGAGGTCATGAGCAGTTCAACAGGCAGGAAACATTCATCTGAGATGAGAAATACCAGTCAGAATCACGAGACATGAGGCAGGGTAATATTGAAAAGAACATATGCTTTTTCTTTAACTGCTAAGCTCTCACTATGAATTCTGAATGGGACAAATGGAGCAGTAACACTGAGCTGCTTATAACAGGATTTTAATGGCAGAAGGATTGCTCATCACTGAGCAGACCACTCAAACCAAACTATGTACACTGTAGAAAATTAAGCCATGGACATACAGTTGTTATTAGACAAAAAAAAAAGTGGTTTCTGCAGCACTTCAAGCCTTAAGATGCTTTAAAAGTGTGTTTCTTTAATAGAAATAATTTTAATGCTTTTACTCAAGGATTTATTTAATAAGCACTTCCAAGAACAGGCAGCAGCAAGTGCTTTGGGAATTGAGATTCTACTGCTTCCATCAACTGTATCTGTTTCATTCCACTTTTGCAAAAGGAAGAAAAAAGAGCTTAGCAACATCTCACTGCTTAACATTTACTCCAAGATAATGGTTTGCAGCAAGTTATCTGTGCCAAATGTACCCAAGTAGCGTTACTCCTGTTCATCCATAAGCATGTTCTCAGAATTGCCTCCAGAGATGCAGCCTGAGCAAGCAAAATCCCAACTACCCACAAAGTCCATCAAGTGCTGCTATAATTATAAGCTTGCTTTGGCAAGCACCATGGCAAGTAGTCTCTCCCTAGTTTCAAGAAAAAGTCTTTTAAGGAGCTATAAATACAGTTTTGTGTGGCACCATTTTAATTGCTTTATACATGGCATAAATCCACATTAGTTTTAGGTTTCTCTGGTCTTGCTCTAGCCATTATCATGCTCACATTTTCTCGTTCACTTACACATATTTGTAAATCAGGAATGAATTATGCAATCACACTGGGGAAGTATAAGGATGCACGTTTGGAGTGTCAAATTTACCCCTGAAATAGGAGCTGACAGGTGCATAGCAGGAAAAGACAGATTTCTTTTACACAAGATTTAAGTGCACTTCTCATCAAGCGCTGGTGTACAATAACACATCCTCTAACAACATCTGTTTAGTAATAAATATTAATACATATTCCAAAGTCATTAGATTTGTTAAATTTAGGCCTTTTGATTATATAAGTACTAGCTTTAAAAGGGATTAAATAAAGGTTAAAAGGTAAATTTTGATTCCTAAATGTTCACTGCAGAGGAAAGAGACACCCAGAGCTGCAATGTGTACTCATCAGGCACAGGGTAGGACACCCATTTTGTGCTTAGCTGGAACAGAAGCATCTATAGTTGTCACCAAGTCTAATTCCTAACTTTGTAACTAAATGTCATGTTTGGGAGACAAGAACATAACCACTTGCACAATGTGGTTTTAGGGCAGGAGTGGGAATCCCAAGAAATCTGGGCATGAATTCACATGCTTTTAACTTGGGCTTTCTGCACTGCTCAATCTTTTCAATCAGCCTTTGAGAAATGGACAGTGCCCAAAAACCCTGTTTGTGCTCTCCAGTGTGCTCTGAAATCATGGAGTGAGAGGAAAGCAATACAATTCTGACTTCTTGACTGCCTATAATTAAGGTCCTGAAGAGCAAGAATTTCTTGCCAGCAGAACCTTAGCGGTCAGTAACATAATGTCACACTGCTACTAAAGTGATGTTCCAGCAGATAAAAGGAAAACACATTACCACAAGCATCAGGTCACAAAGTCTCCCATTTATGCTGTGACACTAAAATTGACTTTTACAAACAACATACTTTTATTTTATGAAGATGATATAAAATCTAAGATCTGTAGATGTGCTGCAGAGATTAACCCAAAGGATTATTAAAGAAAAACCCAACCCTCCTCAATTTTAAAAGACTTGGAGTACCAGACAACCGGCTTCCTTCCTCTTTCTACCGGACAAGATGGTTGTTGTTCAAGCCCACAGGCTTCGAAAACAACCTTCTAGACAGAAAAAGCAGCAGCTTAGCTCTTTGATGCCATATTCTTACACACCTGGGTATACAGTGTGAAGGACACTGTGTATGTACACTATCCCTGTGAAACATGAACGTGCGTGCGAGCTCACACACACAGATAACATACACGCACCCCCACAGTGACACAGAAATCCTGCTTAAATGCCGCACAGGAATACATTCCCTTTAAGGTTGGAAGTGCCTGTTTTCAGCTATTAGCAGGAAAGCCAAGTGGTTTTCCCAATCCTCCTCTTTGTGAACAGAACACTGGGTTTTGAGCTGTGTTTCCCCTGCGACAAGAACAAAGGTTTTTTCAGTCATGGAGTAATCAGCTTTAGCCAACTTTGTCGTTGCAAATACAAGTGACCTCAGAGAAGTGGCTCAGGAATCATGATTTATACGGGCATACCACAATGAAATTATTAATCTAAGGAGTTTGGAACAACTCTACAACCTAGATACATGCGGACTGACAACCAAACACCTACACAAGCAGCAGTGAAGGCACCACAGCTCCTTCTTAACGTTCAGGATTTCCCTCTCTGCCTCTTCCTGCCACATGCTTCACAATGAAAAATCAGGACCCAGCAGCACGAACTCAAGCAATGAACAATTCAGCAAAGGCAAAACCAGAATGAGGAAGTATTAGAGTATGGCCAGTTCTTTTCAAGGAGGGTAAATGCATTTCTAGTTGGAAAGACTCGAGTAAAAGCCTCCATGCACAATAAAAGAGGATTATACCAGGCAGTAGCACAGCCATATTTCCACACAGCTTGAATACCTTCAAACCTAGCCACACTTTCCAAGCACCACAAAATATTCCCTCAGGCCCAAAGAAGTTTACTCTACAATTTAAAAGCCTTCAGTTGCCAACTGAAGAGGAAAAACAGAGGGTCAAACTGAGAATACGGTCTAGTTCTGCAGTGAAAGAGAACCTTTTCTACTGAAGGTCATGAGGTTTTCTGTCACTTCTGACCTACAATCTTAAGTGTGTATTGACAAACAAATAATAAAAGAGCCCACTGAGCCAGACGTGCTTACGTACCTTGTCAGAGGTCACATGGAAAGGAGCAATACTGCACCCATTTATATCTTTACAAAGTTCAGGCCATTTTAACCTACTGGTTCTCCTCACTTTTTAACAGAAGGGTACTCCTGCCCTCCAGCAAACCACAGTACTTCTAAGATCTCTGTGAGTTTCATTTATCACAGCGGTATCCCTTCCTTCAGCAGTTCAAGTTCCTAAAATACAAGCTCAAAGGGAAAGCTACGACGCTTGCCCCCTCTTTGAAATCTATTGGCATAGAGTTCGAAATACAGATTGCTGCCCAATGCAGCAAGTAAATGCCATAAGGACACCTTATTACCTCGGCCTTCAAGCATCTGTAATACATTGACAATTTGGTTTGGGGTGACCCGGAACAATTCCCTTGGAAGCACCAAAAGGCAGGTATCTTAGAGGGAAAGCAATTATAATTGATTTTACTTAATAAACTAATCTTTCTCAAGAACATATTGCCACTTTTCCTGTTTTTGTCCTTAGGGCTTTTGTCCTCTAGTTTAAATCCAAACCCAACCCAATAAATACAAGACCCAGAGAAGTTTAGCACATTTCTTTCCTTAAAAGTTTTTACCTAAATGGTTTCATCTTATTTGCTGTTAGCTGACTACGGCCTTTCAGACACATCTGTGGCCACATAACCTTCAATAGTCTTGTATCAGAACTGTTAACACAGTGTCCACTGGCACGTTGAAAAAACAGTAAAAGACAACCACAGCAGCAGAAAGAGAATGGGCTTCTGTTTCAACGACCATAGATCCAAAACCACTGCTTGGAGTTCGATACACTGACAAAGGCATTTCAAACGGGCAGAAGGAGCACCAGAAAGCCTGACAGCCCTCGCTGCGCCCAGCACACAGACATCTCTTTCATATTGTTCTGAACTAAAGTTGTGCCGAGATCGAGCCCACAAATAGGACCGACTTCACGCTGACAAAATCCTCCCTCATGGCCAAGGCACAGAACAAGGGCTGCATTAACGGAAAAACTGATCCCACCTCCGGCCCGTCACTGTCTCCTAATTTAGTCCAAACCGAGCGTTTTCGGCTCGGCGAGCCCTCGGCCCTCCCCTGGCACCGAGCCTCCGGGACAAGTGCCCAGGAACGGACCCCCCCCTCCATCTCCGAGGGACAGTAAACAAAAGGCCGAGAGGGAAGGGGGGCAGAGGGGCAGGCAGCGTTTTCCGCAGCACAGGAGCTCCGTATTCACCGTCTGCTCCACGGCGGAGCCGGGACCGTCAAACGGCTCAAGCAGAGCCCGGGTGGGGAGAGCGACCTGAGCGGGGGAGACGGAGGGAGGCGGTCATTAACACCCCGCAACCCGCAGCGGCCATGGAGGCGGCGGGACAACGACACCGCGGACACGGCGGGGGGACCGGCCCGAGGGAAGGCCGCAGCCCTGACACGGGGCGACGCGGAGCGCCCCTCACCTCTTCCATCTCGCGGGCCATATCCTGCAGCTGCTCCTCGTCGTCCAGCAGCGCGCTGAGCTCCTGCAGGCTCAACGCCTCCAGGCGCCGCACGTCCACCGCCATCCCGGGCAGCTCCCCCGGCCCCGCTGCCCCGGGCCCGCTCCCACCGCCACCGACAACCGGAAGCGCCGC